>JABJVR010048271.1:1376-24939 GCA_025773905.1 Chitala chitala
TATTCTCTCACACTGCATCCTACCCTGAATTATTCTGCTCATATTCTCTCACACTGCATCCTACCCTGAATTATTCTGCTCATATTCTCTCACACTGCATCCTACCCTGAATTATTCTCCCATGTCAGTGCTATCCAAAGAGACATTCAAAATGCAGCATTTGTCATCTCCAGTGATTAAATTTTGCTATCATCTGTATACTGTCTTCCTTCATTTTAGAACATTACAGGTTTTTTCACTAATAATTCCACCATTTCACATGTTTTGCTGATCACTAAATTTGTATGCATAGACTTTTCTTGTTTTTGGACAACCCATCTGCTTTCTTTCTACAAGTCGTAATATTACGTCTTAAAAATAAGTGTATCATATTGTCTACATATGATATAATCATTTTTTAAACGTTTATAAAAGTTTTATCTGATTTAGCTGCTTAGATTACATTGGATTATATTAGATTACACCGTGGTTTGATTTGCTTTATTCTGAAAGCTGTATGTATTCAATTTAGAAAAAAATATTTTGTTTTAATAAAAGAGAGAGAGAGAGCGAGGGATAGAGAGAGAGAAAGAGAGAGAGAGAGGGAGGGTGGAAAAAAATTATATAAACACTTGTCTCCTGTAACACATAATGTGTATATGCTGTTTTGAGGGTCGTTTTTTTCTTCACCAAATGTACATTTAAAGCTAAGGCTCTACTAATTGGGATAGTGTCCCATTTAGGAACAGTCACACCCCTTGAGATTTAACAGACTTCAGTAGAAGAAATTTGTTACAGAAATAATCTGAATGCCATTCATCTGTATTCCATAAATGTTTAAAATAATGTAAAATTAAACATGTCCATCTTTAGGGGACTCCACAGTAGACTAGGTTCAGTTCCACACACAGTAGTAATAAAGGCTGAGTTGGGTGAACAGTAGACACACCTCTGACATATTAATGATAAAAATGTATTACCATGTATTATTATTACACAGCTGTATGAAGTAAAGAAAAAAAAAGTTAATATAAATTTGTCAAAAGGCATGATGCAAATCTACTAAAGGAAGTGAAGCAAAATCTGACTGTGTTGGCTATTTTTTATCATCTGCAAATTAAAAATAGATTGATTTCTTGAGACTGAAGTTCAACATATTTGTTACACAGTACAATAAAATGAAGAAGGCACTGTACTCGTTCATTGAAAAACCTTCATCTTGGGAAATCTTAGAAATGTCATAGAACAAAGATATAAATTGAATTGCAGCTGAAATATTTTACTGATATAGGCTATAGATTTTGAATCCTTTTAAAAGCTGTATCCATGGTATAACGAATTATTTGTTAAAATACAATAATAATAATAATAACCAAACCAAGAAAATAATAGTCATCACTGAGACTGTCTTTTATTTAATTATTCATCTTTGAAAGATTTGGGCTTTCTTTAGAAATAATTATATTGTGAGAGATAAAATGGGTCATTTTTCAGATAAGTTTTTACTTTTACACTGATTGAGCTCTTCACAGTGACGATTCCAAAGTAATCCTGGTCAGTTTGACAAAATTTAGGCCACGGCTAAATTAGGGTTCAAAGGGAGCTGACTGTAAAATATTTTGTGTGTCTATTAAAAATTTCATAAACACCAGAGTCAACAAAACATTGCTGTTTCATCACCTTTGTTACACATCAAAGGGAGAAAATTAGTTATTATCTGGAAAATCAATGAGCAACATGGCACAGTTGGACTGAGATGTTAATAGTGTGTATTCAAAAAAAGTTCAAAAACATTCCAGCTTCTGTATTCGATTTAGGCAGCATTTTATTGCCCTTTTTTTCAATTTCTAATCTTTTACATTTCAAGTTTGACAAGGTTAGAGCGAGAATATGTGTAATTAAAGAAAAACAACTTTAACAATTTTTAAAATTATGTCCATGGAAGAAGTATCAAGAAGTAAATAATTTCCTCAGCAAAAATTTCATTAAATGCTTAGTGATCAGTTAAAAATGAAAAATAAATAAAAAAAGAATTAGATCGTAGCCCAGCCAGTACGATCTTTAAACGCATTTCAGTCTCAGTCGTTACGAGGTAAATCGCTCGTGTCCTAATGGTTCAGTCAGTGACTTTAAATGACCTGCGTGTGTAAAAGTAAAGTATGGCTGTGTGGCTTCAACGGATGCCAGGATCCATTTCCTAATCCATTTGCAAAACAGAGAATCAAAGATCCATAATCTGTACAGGCATGTTATGACCCAATGTGGGCAGGAAATTAACTGGATTATATTACCGTGAGCCTTATCTGCTTATGGATAATTCACGGTTCATACCTTTCATCAGCATGCACAGTGAAAATATTGAGACGAGAGCAGACTAAGCCCTCCCTCAGAAATGCTGTTTACTTCTCTCTGCCATGTCGCACCAGGTGTAGCTCTGGTCGGCTAGCAAAACAGCGATGGAGCACAAAGGCGGAGCATTCTCTTTGAAGTGGTAAGAACAAAAGAGGGAAATGGATCTGAAGATTGCAACGGAGGCTCATTTGAGCAGGAACCTGAAGGTGGAGGGGAGCAGAGGGTAACCTTGAAGCTAAAGTGGTCTGTGACAGATTCAAAGCGACTCCATTTCTCAGTGCTTGCCACTGATATTGAGGCCTTGCGACACCTCACATCAGATATGACAGACTATAACGTGCTCTGAAATTGAGGTGTAGAGTAACATGCTGGTGTGGAGGAGCTGAGATAGACTGGGGAATTGCTGCAGACTGTGTGGGTTTTTGTGAAAATGGATCCTGTATTGCACACCATATTCACTATTAGAGTCTGTTGAACTAAATATAATTTTTGGTAACCCAGTGTCTGTATGAAGCACCTATGGTCTATCCCTTCATATATATATATATATATATATATATATATATATCAATGCAAAATAGTTTACAGAATCTTTGCCAAGTTACAGTAAGTTTGTGATATTTAATATTTTCTCAGAACCGACATGTCCCTGTGTTTTGTCTTTTGTCTGCACTTTCAATACATTACACTAACATTACCATGGATCAGTAATCAGCATTGTTAAATAACGTAACTGATCACTAAGTAATTATCAGCATCACAGTGAGTCGGTGTTGTAACGAAGGTACTAATCGTGAGATTTCCGATAATGCTAGTAATGTAAAAACGAAACGTATTTTAAAGCTAAAGTGAGCCTAATGCTGCTGTTAGCATAAACGTCAGTGACACTAACATTGTAACTAGAACTTCTTAAACTGAGCTGTAGCAGTAGTCCGTTATTCAAACAGATTACGTGACGTTTCAGGATAAATGCAAATTGTGTTGTGGAGAGATTCTAAAGCAGACTTTTATTGGTAGGATTTAGGTACCTACTAGTTGAAGCTATTGTGATTTAAAAAGAAAAAATGCTGAATCCTTTCAGACTGGATCGTCTTAGAAAATAAAAAAAACTTGGTATTTCAACATTTAAAAAAGTTAAAGTAGTGCTGGTAGGCAGTTTTTTGAAGGAATTCATTTTAATTTTGGAACACAATGTAAGTGAGCTCAGTGTCTTAACAGTGTATAGCATGGTCATGATAAATGGCCAGTGCTGATACACAGGCATTTGAAGATAAGCACCAACAGATGGGTGGGTGACTTCTGTAATGTGTCTCAGAATCACTCATGTTCTTTCTCCCAAGTAAAAAACTATTTGACGCAAAGAAAGAAAGAAAGAAAGAAATGTAGAGTGTCTGGTCGGTACCTTCAAATTGTCTGTTGTGTGTGTGTGTGTGTGTGTGTGTGTGTGTGTGTGTGTAAACAACATCCAACCAACAAGCTATAGGTACAAAGAATAGCCCATGCAACAGACTGAAATAAACTGATCCAATGAGCTCATTAACAGTCTTAAAATTGAAGCAACGTGAAACACTAAGCATCTTTTTTTCTGGGTGCAACTCTGTTATAAGTGGTGTTAACTGAGAGGAGATAAAGTATTTATCACATTCAACAAAAAAAGCACTTTAATGTGAGGTACAGCCATGAATCTGTGACATCAGGTTCCCCATGCATAAACAGCACTACACAATTAGTAGAACATTTTGTGAATCAGGAAGAATTTACGATGTCTGTCACTATAATCAGATTTCTAACAATATGTCCTTTCGCAAACTTTCTTTTGAAAACATTTGTGATTGACATAGTTATGTACAGGTTCGCTTTAAACAACAAGGATTCAAACCATGTGGATACACTTGTGGAATTTTTTTAGTAACTAACCTGGATATTTTTTTGGAGATCTGAAATTTAGAAAAAACATGCAGACAAATTTAAAATATTAAAATAAAAGAGAAACCACAAGTCTACTATAAATAATGGGTAATATTCAAAGCAAAATTATGTTTGTGAATCAGTTACTACAGAAGAATACTGTATTTTCTGTTCCTTACGATTGTCGTTTCTCTGACTTACTGTCAAGTCCTGCGCCTGCACATCCTTCTGTTGTCCCATATGTGTCCTCTTTGTTCCTCTTTGCTCTTTCCTGAGTTAATCACACTCTCATTATTGTGTTAGAGTTTTCACCTGTTTCTTTACTCCTTTATTTAAACCTTCTTTTGTTCCTTCTTTGCCTGCTGTTCGTAGGTGTGGCTAATTTGTGTCATGCTCAGTGTTATGTGCTTGCCTTGCCTTGGTTTGTGTTAATAGACGTTTATCCTATCAGTAAGGCTTCTGGTCAACAGCATAGTAAGTCAGTATAGTAAGTCAGATATCAGAAGTCGGTACATTTCTGGGGAGTAAAAAGTCAAAGATTTTCAACTTTGCAGGGGGTCGTTGCCCCTAAGTCCCTCATTGTTCAAGGGTCAGCTGTATACTTTTCATGTCATTTTGTGCTATGTATATAGAATTGATTACTAAATTGAATTTCAAGAAAACTATTTATGTATAATAGAATTGATTACTAAATTGAATTTCAAGAAAACTATTTATCAATTATAAATAAATTATATGAATTCATTCTCAGTTTATTGTAATGGGAATATGATTCATGATGGCTTGAAAACCAAAAACAGATTTATTTCTGAACTTACATTAAAGTTATGAATAACATGCTGATGACAGGAACAAAGACACACATAGGGTATGACCTTAGTCTTCAAAGCAAACTCACAAGCACACAGATGGCTTTCATATGAGGAACATTTGACTGAGGGCAGACCGGCCCTTGGTGCATGTTATCTGTTGTTTTCTGCTTGTGTGACTGTTTGTGACCACATATGACCTTTTGTAGGTCTGTATATGGTACTTTTGCACATATCTCTGTGATTGTGAAAGACCATATTTATGTATTTGACTTTTCATTTTTATTTGTCTACTTGTATATGTTTGTGTATGTATGTGTGTGTATATGTATGTGATTGTAATCACATATAGCCCAGGTTTTTCTGTCTGTAGCAATGTTGTCTATTCTCGTCAGAACTCAATCCTTATCTTTCCCTGAATGGGCTCCACCAAGTTGTGGGAACGTGTGTATTTGAATAAGATGATTCTTGGGAAACGATTATTGGAAATTTATTGAACCAAGGGGCATAATTACTTCTGTGCACAAATGTGGTTTAAATTTCCAATGTTGTAAATGCAGTCAAACCTCAAATGAAGTGAAGTGAAAAGAGAAACTGAACTGCAGAAAATGTCACTAAGTATATAAATAATTTATGTGCCTTAATGAATTTAAAACATCTACTTTGCTATGTTGTAAAGTTAATAGATGTATTTAGAACAATAAAATAAAAACAGACAAGGTTATACTATTATATAAAGTTGGAAATAAAGATGTATTATCAAATTTCAGATCACTTTCTTTGCTTTCACAGTTTACCAAAATATTAGAAACAATATTTGTTAGAAGGTTAAGTGATTTCCTTATAAAATATAACATTCTGTGAACAGTAATAAGGTGAGATCGCTAACCACCACACCCTTATGCTGCTACATTAGATACCACTGATCATAAAAGGTCTGGTATTACAGGGGTAGCACATTACGGTTAGGTACCTATTTACAAGACAGGTATAAGTATGTAAATATAAATAGCTTAAATTTAAAGCTTCTGATGGTAACTTGCTGGGTTCAGTCCTCAGTCCATTGCTGTTCTCTTTGTATATAATCAATATATGTACAATTTCTCAGAAATTAAAACTTATATTATTTGCTGATGATACAACTGTATTTTGTCACAGGGAACATCTGAAACAACGTTTGGATACAATGGGGAAAGAGCAAAAAATTACAAACAAATGTTTAGGTGTCAATTGTAACGATAAGAATGAACAGTAGAGAGGCAGGGTCCTTTTGTGCAGAGTTGTTGGTTTATTTTGGGCCAGACAACAAGGAATGTCGGGCAGAAATCGGAGCTGTGAAGACGTGCAGGTGGAGAAGCCGGAAGAGTCAGTCTGAGATGCAAGCTGGGATGGAACAGGAAGGAAAGGGCAGATGAACAGGACCAGGATCAGACAGCCGCGAAGGGGAGCCGAGAGACAGGTAAGCGATACACTCGGGTGTTCGCATTAGTTCAAAAACACCTCGTAGTGCTTGTACACGTAGGTAGTTTCATAAATCCTGTCAGCAAAATTTACTGCGGCCACTGATGACAGGAACATGACATTAATAAATTATCTCTGAATCTAAATAAAACCAAGTTTGTAATATTTAGTAACTGTGCATCAAACGCTTATGGTATACTTAGAATTAATTTGTTGAAATTTTGTTGAAATTCATAAGGAGTTTAAAATAAAAATTTTGTGAGGGGTAATAGATAATAAATTAAGATTAAATCCACAAATAAATTTTTGTCAAATCACAATGTCCAGGTCCATTGCAATACTGTACAACACTCAAGATTTCTTAAATCAGGAAGCATTGCATACATTGTACTGCTCACTTAAAGTTCCATACATCATTGCATGGAGGTATGGGAAAATACATACAAATCAAATACCAACTCAAATTTTCTCCAACAGACAGCTATTTGAATTGCAAATAAGACACATAACTATGAATAAACCCTATTTATTTAATTAAATTCAATTAAATACTTTAAAATTTTGAGATTTAGTAGATTTTAAAACAATACAAATTATGGATAAGGCAAAAATTAAGTTACCACAAGAAATCCAGAGCTTGTTCAAAATGAAAGACAGCCAATATGATTTGAATGAATCATGTGTCTTCCAGAAACCAAGGATAAGAACTAACGTAAAAAAACATTTCGGTGAGAGAGGCTTTCTTAGAGAATATATGTAACAGCTGTGCTGAGAATTTGAAAACTTGCACCACAATTATCAAACTTAGAAAAATGATTTAAAACAACTTAATGAACAAATATAAAAAAAACTATAAAATACAGCTGCCTGGTGTCTCCCTGCTCAAATCCCAGCACAGCCAGGTGCTTAGTGTTAGCTCCCTGGGTGATGCATGTGGTTGGCTGCCCACTGCTCCCCTCAGGGGATGGGTTAAATGTAGAGAACAAATTTCACCATAGTGGAACTAATAAGAGATTAAAAAAAAACTAACTTTAATTTAAAATTAATTACAGTAACATAAATGATAATTTGAATTTGTGTAAAGAGAGAATGGATTTTTGTGATGATTGATGCTTAGAAAGTGAGAGTTACTTACTCCAGGGTAATGTTTGAGCTGGGCAGCTTCCTCTCTTGCCTTGTCTCTGTGCACAGGGTAAGGGCTGCTTGACCTGGATACTCTCCAGTAATGAAGTAGGTGATGTGTTCCAGGAAAGCTCCAAGACCAAGAGTCCCCAGTAGCGATAGCAACAAACAAAGGGCAGAGAAAAACACTCTCTCTAGGTTTTCACCACCTGTGCTTACAACACTTAAAAATGCGTGCACACACACACACACGCACACACACGCACACACACTGATGAGCCTCAAGATTATGACCAGCTACCTAATATTGAGTAGGTCCTAATTTTGCCACCAAAACAGCCATGTCCCACCAAGGCATGCACTTCACTAGACCTCTGAAGGTCTGCTGTGGTATCTGGCACCAAGCCATCAGTAGGAGATCCTTTAAATCCTGTAAATGGCGAGGTGGGGCCTTCGTGGATCAAAGTTTTTTCAGCACATCCCACAGATGCTCCACTGGATTTAAATCTGGAGAATTTCATGGCAAAGTCAACACCTCAAACTTGTTCTTGTGTTCCTCAAACCATTCTTGAACCATTTTTGCAGTGTGACAGAGTGCATCGTCCTGCTGAAAGAGTTCACTATGTACTCGGTTAGCAACAACGTTTAGGTAGGTGGTGCATGTCAATGTAACATCCACATGAATGGCAGAACCCAAGGTTTCCCAGTAACACACATACAGCCACATCCATGTGATATAAAAGAAAACATGATTCATCAGACCAAGCCACCTTCTTCCATTTCTCTGTGGTCCAGTTCTTATACTCATATACCCATTGTACCAACTATACTTTGGGTGGTGGACACGGGTCAGCATGGGCACCCATGGGTACCCAGACCGGTCTGTGGCTACGCAGCCCCATATGCAACAAACTGTGTTGCACTCTGTGTTCTGACTCTTTTTATTGGAACCATCATTAACTTTTTCTGCATGTTGAGCTACAGTAGTTCTTCTACTGGATCAAACTACATGGGCCGGGCTTTGCTCTCCACATGCATCAGTGAGCATTGGTCACCCGTGACCCTATTGCCGGTTCACTGGTTTTTCTTCTTTGAATCACTTTTAGTAGGTCCTGACCACTGCAAGCTGGGAACATCCCACAAGAACTGTAGTTCAGCAGTTGCTCTGACCCAGTCTAGCCATCACAATTTGGCCCTTGTCAAAGTCACTCAAATCCGTACATTTTCTGTGCTTCCAACTTACATTCACTTCACCTATCAGTGGTCATAATGTTATGGCTGATCAATATGTATTATATTTGCTGATTTCAGAGGACAGTAAAAAATAGGAAGAACGTGTGAATATTGTGACTGAAATTTATCTTTAGAGGTTCTTGCACAGGAAAAGCTGTGGCAAGGCAGAAAGATGAACATTCTTGTTTGCAGGTGATTTGGGGTCAAGCCAAGGAGATGTGATCCGTCTTTACTTTGTAAACATGCTGTAAGGACAGGCACAGCTTGGTGTGTTTCTCTTGGACACTCACAGACACTGCCTGCCATTCACGCCGCACTCTCCCGTTCAAAGTCTTGTTTATTTTTAAACCATTCGAGCAACAACATTTTGCTCTTATTCTTCACTGCCATGATGACTTTAATTTTCCCTAACTGGGTGATTTTCAGGTGTCTCTCGTTACACCAATAAAGTTACATGAAACACTCTGATACTGTTTTCTATTAATAACAAGAACAAAAATCAGTTTGAGGTAATAAAGCTTTAAGGAAGCAAGATTACTGGCAAATTAAATGATAGGGTGGGAAAGTGAATTTTCCTTTTTAGTTTGCACACTGTAAATTGTAAAATTTAAAGGATTTTCCATATATTGTTTTTAATGAAAAATCCTTTTAATGTGGTCCTATGGTGAAAACTTGGTAAAGGATGATTTACTAAAACTACATAAAAAAGTGTCATGGCTCTACCTCATGTAGTGCTGTTATGTAACAGCATTTACTTCTTCGAGTTATCTGTGAAAATAGGTTACAATATTAAAGAATCTTTAAAAGTACTTATAAAAACAAATGTCATATTTTTGTGTATAAAGTTAAAATTTCAGTTTAATTAAAGGTAAGTTATAATCTGTTTTGTATTTTGTTGCACATATCCGGTATAACGGTACTGTCACGTTCTGGAGAATGGAGGCACGGAGGCAGGGGTTGAGTCTAATGTGCGAAGGGGTTTTATTCCAACACACAGGGTACAGGGACGTAGAACCAGGGAACAATACTATTGACAACCACTATACAGAGCCAAGGAACTACAAAGAACTCAACAACTGGCAAAGGACTAACACAGAAGGGAGGTGTATATATAGGAGGGCCAAGGTAATTATACACAAGTGGAGGCTACTGATGGAATTATCAAGGTAATTAACACAAGGGATATGGGAGAACCAGGAGCAAAAGCACCAAATAGTGGACACAGAGGGAACTGACAGGGACACATTGTGACAAGTACACATATAGCTCTCTATTCAAGGACCACATTTTTAATATGCATATGTACTCTTACTCATCTGTAAATTGCTTTCGATAAAGGTGTCTGCTAAATGACTAATTGTTAATGTGAGATTCTCTGCTGATTACCTTTTGTAGGCCTTCATTTGTCAGCCACATATGAGAAAGACATATCATCTCACTTTTGTAATAGCAGCTGATGTTTACATTTACATTTATTCATTTAGCAGACGCCTTTGTCCATAGCGGCTTACAATGAATAATAGTCAGAAACGAGGTTGGGACGTGATGTTAAATGGTGTTACATGGCTAGACTGAATAAGCAGAGGAGAACAGAGAGAACAGCATGCATACAACCGAGAAAGACCATCAACAAATCAGTAGATGCAATAACTGTTCTGTTTCATTGCAATCTGTGTCAGAAACGGTTTTCATCTTGTAAACAAATTCAAGATAGACAGAGGAAACCCTATGGGGGTGTTTGCAATGCTGTATTACTCAAATCCCAGAGAACATGGATAGGCTGCTTGTTTGTGAACTCTCTGGGGGGGGTGGTCCTTGGATCATGGCAGTGATGGGTTTGGGTGGGTCTCAGAACTGGGCTCTGCAGCAGCACTTTTCTCCCTGCTTCAAAAGGCTGAGCTTTGTCACATGAACCCTCCTCACCATAGTCACTTCACACATTATTTCATCATTTCTTTTAATTCTGAAAGTATTGCTCTATGTATTTATTTTTACATTTCTCTCTGGGGAAAATATGCTCTTTAAAACCTTTTGGAAAAAAAATGTTTTGGAATATTTTGCATTTGTGTCAGAACTGGAAACCAAAAACATAAAGGTAGCGTTAGTTACAGGCTAGAAGAAAAACTGTATTATCTTTTCTTGCTGTTTAAAACCACCCTGTCAACACAAATTTCAGTTGTACAATACCAAAACATATGATTTAATTAGAAAAAGGTACTGGAAAGTCACAAAATTCTACTGCAACAAAGCTTCTGGTTTGACAAGAAATATATAAATTCTTTTTTAAATTAAAACTGAGAGAAAACCAAATGAAAGCAGGATGTTACACACTAATGTAGCCCTCACACCGCATTAGTGTAAATATAATAGACAGCCATAGAGAAAAGCTTTGAGGTAATATCTCGCTGAATTTCTGTTAAAATTACTGTACAACCTAATAATTACTCTTCCAAAATTTTATTTTCTTTTGCCCTTGAAGATTGTCAGCTTCTCTATAAACACTTCAGAAAACAGAGATAAATTAGATTCAGCATGCATAAAGCTTACTGAAATAGAAAATGATCTCACCTCAATCTCCCACTACGGGACTCTGTAGAGGCACATATATCCTTTCATTTGACAACACAGAAAGTACGTAAATACTTGGACAAATGTCTGTCATAAACTGGAAGCAGGAATAGGTGTAGTCATTATAAAAGTTAAACTGTTTTCAGCTTATTTAGTCATGCATACTACAGGGACACAGAGAATAAATACATGTATTTTTTCTTTCTGGTAGAAAACTTTTAATATAAAAACAGGTCCCTTTGTTTCTCCAAATGTCATTTGAGATGTCAAAAATCAGTTTGACTTTGGACTTTAAAGTCACTCCATTGTTTTGGAAGTTCACTGGTTTCAGATTTGAACACATTTTAACCATGCAAATTGTAAAAGGCATATCCCAGGCAGTAACCTATACTTTCCAGCTGCTGCATTCAAACAGGTATCTTTTTCTGACCAATCTAAATTTGAAGATATGAAGTTAAAAGAAAAGATGCTTTTTCTGCAGCATATGGGGTTAGCTAATTGCCAATTTATAGAAATTGAATGCATCTTAATGACATCCATTGAGGAGATAAAAGCTCTTTGTTAAGTGTCTCAGACCTTTTCTTCATCGCACATTAAAGGATGAGAAATAGTCAGTGAAAGTAATTGAATGCTCCTCTCGCTCCATTTAGGGTTGTTCTCCTGCACACCCCGTCAAAGGTCAATGAAGGGTCAATTTCAGAAGTATTAGAGAGCATGGCAATTTTGAATAATTAATTGCCATGGCTATTATTCCTTTTAATTGCATATAACTAGCCACTGTAAAAATTCTAAATGAACTAGGGATGGTACTGCCAGTGCTTGTTACAGTAGCTGGACATCTTAAAATTGTGCATTTTGTTCAATATTCAGATAAGCAGATAGGATTTCCTAAGATATGTTGATAAAATTATCTTAGACATCACAGTATGTCTAAAAATGCAACACGTCAGTGTCTGTGTGTGCCTGTAGGTGTGTGGGTTATCTAACTTTAAATTACTGACTTCATTATTACAAATCCATGGTCAACATACATTTTTTGGAGATGGAAAAGAACACAGATACGACACAGAGCCACATTCTTTTTTAGTTCTATATCCTTTCATCAATAATTCACCAACCCTGGAGATTTACTTAAAACCTACTATAAAATACGTATATTTATTAGTTGTGCTTCAACTGTTAAACTGTGGCTATAATACAAATTAATACAGACACACCCATAAGGATTGTATGTATAACATAATCCCACAGAACTATCGTGCTGCCTGGGTGTCTGTTAATAAAAATGCAGACATATGGGTTGGTGCCCTGTCCAGAGTGTCCCCTGCCTTAGGCTGTCTGGGATGAGCTCCAGGCCACCCATAACCCTGGTGAGGACAATGCTTGGATGGATAGATGGAGGGATGTTCTTATGGTTTTATTACAACGTGACTCTCCAAGTATTAGTAATGACCATTGAAAAAACAAGTGTCTTCATGGTAACATTACTATTCAACTCTAAATACAAGATATAGGCAAAGGTTTTGAGTCACTGAAGAAAATTCAGTTTACCATAATGCACTTAAATATGTTTATGTTTCCTATTTTAAATTACAATATTAAATTACTTGACAAAAACACAAAAGTGGAACAATGACTAACTTCTTTTTGATGTCGTTTTGCATACCCTCACTATAATGTAACTAATTCCATATGGTGAGAAGAACATTGATTCTTGAAGCACTGTTCAAATGTCAGTGCTCGGCTGCAGCGCTCGAGGTTTGTCTTCTTGTGTTTTTGGAGATTTTGTTCTTGGAGAATACGAGCGGAATTACTGAACAGCCCCAGCATGCCTTGCTGCAGGTCACATGGGTATTTCCGTGTTATACGGGATTCCCTGTGAAACCAGAAAGCAGAAGAAAGCAAGATTCATCTGATGTGCCACAGGGTTTATTTGTTTAAATCAGCACTGACAGGTGGGAGTGAGGAGGGAAAACGAAAAAGTGACTGGAGATTTCATGTTCTGAAACAGTCTCAAGACACAACAGGAAGAGAATAATATTAAAGAGACTGAAGTAGAATGCTATTATGCTCCAGATGAAATGGAAGCAAGCGTACTCTGAACTAGTTCCGTTAATAATCTTTACTTCCTGCAGGAGAAATGTGAGAAAATGACAGCAAAACCCAATTTTATGCTTTGCCTTTTATTTCCCTTTTCCTTTGTTATTGCATTTCATCATTTTAGAAATAATCTTAGTTCTTAGAAAGCTCTTAGCATGATAATGTCTTTGTTACACTGGCTTTCAAAGACATACAAGTAGACCACTGTGACTTACGTCCAGTGTCAAAACTCTATACGGAGTCATCATTTAGATTACAAATCCTGCATCCGACTAGTTGTAAGATAATATGGTAAACTTTGCATGGCGAATCATTGTCACTAGATGATCTGTCCACAAAACACTATGGAGAATATAAGGTCATGGGATGAATACATTAAATGCATTTGGGTTGTGTGGTACAGAAGTCACATCACACACTGCATTCTGTTTAGCACTCATACATTATCCCATTGAATACATTTAAGTTGTGGTCACACTCAAATTTTACAAATGATCACCATGAGTTAATGGACACACCAGTCTGAATAAAACTAATACATGTACTGTCATGTTTTCACACATTTATTCATTGGCAGATACTTTTATCCAAAGCGACTTTCAACATTTTACATACATTTACAGCAATATTGGCTTTCTGCCTTTAATCCATCCCCCTGGGGGGACCACAAAAGGAGCCAGTGTTTTTATTTGTGTCTTGCTCAAGGATATACCTGGCAGCTGCCATGCCCTATTTGGGAGTGCCCACACCCTCCTGTTCTCTTGCCTCATTTCCCTATCACTCAACATCGCAATAGCACAGTGTAAAATTGTTTAGTATTGTTTGTTACGTTTGTACTTAATAGTTTTGGATTTCATCACCATGGATGTTTCTTACCTCCCGTATTCCCTTGGTTCCATGTTTAGTTTCACTTTGTGATTATAAAGCGTTATTGACTTTTTTTTTAAAATAAAACGTCCCATTGCAAGTAGGCTTCTCCTCTCTCGTATTCACGTTTTTGCCAGAGTATTACAGCGGCTGGGCTAGGATTCAGACAAGGAGGCTTCCACATCACAGCCTTATGTTCTACCCATCAAGCCACCAAGATTGGATTTTTGTTGCTTTGGTGATTTACTGAAACAATAATAAATAAATAAATTCCAATGGCACGAGAGTGAAAGAAATAAACAGATGCAGGGTTTCGAATGATTGCATCTTAAATATGTATAGACAAGGCTTGTCAACCAGAACTCATTAACTTGTTTACTTATTCATACACATTAAACAGTAATGAACGTTACAATGTATCAGTCAATTATAAGATCCGTGTCCATACATATAGACATGCAATTTTAGTCATTTGAAATGAGTATTTTTTATAAGGCAAATCTTAATTTAGCAAAAGTGATATGAGATGGAAATACAACCACCCCGCAAATAAAAAAATGGATTATTATTATTAATGGATTGTTCCCTCAACCGGCCCATTTCCATTTTAGAAAGATTTTAATTAGACATCTATGTGCAATATATTTCTGTTTGAATTTTTGTAGTAGAGATGACTGCTGTTCAACACCATGGACAGCATCCACCAACTCAGCTACTCTCAGCATGATTGTCTAAGGACTCTCCTTTCTGCGGTCACATGTAGATAACAGGATAAGGAAAGGGTAGCTTGTGCCCCAGAATATCATCATGCTGTAGATGTCTGTCACCTCTCCTTAACTCGGCCTCACCTTAGCACTGCTTCACCTTGGCTCTATATTTTCATAGATTTACTTCACATAACTCTGCCTTACCTTAACTCTGCCCTGTCTTGGCTTTGTCTCATCTTCCTCTTTATTACCACAGCTGTACCTCACCTTAGCTGTCTTGTTTTAACTCTGTCTTTGTTCTGTATTGCCACAGTTATGCCTCCCGTAGCTCAGTTTTTAGTTTTGTCTTTGCTCTATATTGGCATAGCTGTACCTCATGTAGCTCAGTCTTTTTTTAGCTCTGCCTTTGCTCTATATTGCTATAGCTGTGTCTCACCTTAGCTCAGTCTTACCTTAGCTCTGTCTTGTTCTAGTTCTGTCCTTGCTCTATATTGCCACAGCTGTGCCTCTCCTTAGCTCAGACTTGTTTTAGTCCTGTCTTTGTTCTGTATTACCACAGCTGTGCCTTACCTTAGCTCAGACTTGTTTTAGTCCTGTCTTTGCTCTGTATTGCCATAGCTGTGCGTCACGTAGCTCAGTCTTGTTTTAGCTCAGGCCCACAAAAGTGGTGGAATGCTGTCACCTCCCACTCTATCTGTGTCACTCCAACAGGATGTGCTCTGTAACTATACTGCTGCCATAATCATTGCCCCATTCTTTTAATAAAGAAGTCATTTGAGCTTTTTAATAGACTATGGAATACAATAAATGTAGCATTTCTTCACAAATGACAAAAAAAAGAAATGAATCCAAAATAAAGTTTTATATGGCTTATACTCCTTTCAAGTTATGCAAACACTATAATATAATTATCTTTATTATTTCAAAAAACTTCAGGTCCACACTTATATTTGATTGTGTATTGGTGATTAGATGTTGGTCATTGCGACTAACGCAATATAGTGTAGAGGCACTCAGCTCTTTATTAAGTACACCCACACGTCTGCTTGTTAATGGAGAAATCCAATCAGCCATTCATACGACAGCATCTAACAGTTGATGGGTGCAAAAACCAGAATGGAGAAGGAATGTGATCTAAGTGATATCAACCATAGAATTATTATTATTATTATTATTATTATTATTATTATTATTATTATTAATGGTGGTGGGGATTTAAGCATCCCAGATCTCATGTGATTTTCCCATACAGCAGTCTCTGGACTACAGCAGCAGAAGGCAACATCAGGTGCTGCTTCTGTGAGCTAAGAACAGGAAAATGGGACTACAGTGGACACAGGCTTACCGAAACTGAACAGTTTTTATGAGAAAAATGTTGCCTCTTCTAAGAAATTTCAAATTCTGCAGTGACATAATCAGGATCAGTATTTCGCATAAACCTCTGAGTGATTCAGGCTTGTGGTGGTAGTATAATAATGCTAGAAATGTTTCTTGGCTTTTATTAAGGTCCTTAATACAAATTGTTCATTATTTAAATGTTACAGAGTACCTGAACATTATTAGTAAGTATGTGAACCCATGTATGTTCACAGTGTGCTTATTCTCTAACGGCTACTACTTCCAGCAGGAAAACCACCAAAAAAAAATTTGCAAAGCACTGGACAGAACTATAACAAATTCCACAGTCAACAGACATTAATCCTAAAATGTGCAATTTGTAATGTGTTGGACCTTGACATTTACTGTATGGTGGTGTAGATAACAAATGTCCAGTAACTCTATGATACTATCATGTCGACGTAGAACAGAATCACTGTGGTTGATGCTCCCAGTACTATCATGATCAAGTGTCAAAAGACATTGAACCCTCATCCATGCCATCACTTTTATATAGAGTACTGCAGGGATCTGTGCTAGGACCAGTATTTTTCTCCCCTTTACATGTTTCCTCTAGGTAATATTATACGTAAGTATGATATCAACTATCAAACCAACACTGATGATACTTAGTTATACATTGTGGTTAAACCTAATAATAATAATGATAATGCTTCATCTAACACCTTACTTAAATGTCTCAAAGATGGATGAGGACAAACTACTTACCAATAAACACAAATAAAACTGAGATCTTGTTGTTTGCAGTAATGATCCTGCTGAGTGCTTTCAGTTCAGCCCTCAGTGCTGCCGACCTGTGTTTGTCCATTAGCACGTAATTTAGATGTCATTTCAGATTCAAAACTCTCCTTTGATTCTCATGTCAATGCAGTTTCACAAGTGTGCTTCCTGCAACTGAGAAATATTGCTAAGCTGTGCTTTTTTCTTACTACAGAAGATTTTGAAAAGATTATGCATGCTTTTGTTTACAGTTGTTTAGATTACTGCAACGATTTACTCTCTGGAAGTACAAACCGCACACTGAACACAATACAGCACTTCCTGAACACAGCTGCTAGAATTATTACTGGATGGAGAAGGTATGATCGGGTAAGTCCCATACTATCCTCACTCCACTGGCCTCCTGTAAAGTTCTTCAGTTTCAAGATTTCAAAGTTCTTTTGTTAACATGTAAGGCACTCAATGGCAAAGCATTGGTATGTCTATCAGAACTGATTAATACATACACTCCAAATCATTCCCTATAATCCTTCTTACCATTCCATGCATACATAAAAGTATTTGTGCTATAGCTTTTAGTTACAGAGCCCCTAATCTGTGGAATACTCTGACTGGTAATGTACGGGATGCCGAACTGGTCTGTCTTTAAATTATGACCGAAGACCTACATCTTTGATTTAGCTTTTCCACAACAGTCTCCACAGCCCACTGTAATCAATGCTGATGGCGCTGCTGTACATGCAATGTATCTATGATATTTTGTATTAAGTACTAACCCCTCTCTGCAATCCTTCTGTACCCATATGTGTACCCAGTGCCCAACTAGGCACCATCTGAGGAGGATTCATACCCATAGTGCCCACCCTCTCCAGATGGGGCCTTTGCCATAGGGATGCCTTGAGCCTGAAGAGAGCTGCTCCCACACCTGGAGCACAGGTACATTCATAGTCTCCATTTTCATTTATGTATTCTTTAATGTTAGTGTGCCCAGGAGGGGCTGGGTGGCCAGTCATCCTTGGGCCCCCAGAGGTTTTTTTCCTCCACACTGTGGAGTTTTTGGTTCATCTCCTCTGTTGTTGTCTGGCTTCAACTTTATCTTTATCATCTTTAACCTCAATCATCTGCCTGTTAATTCTGTATTATCTCAAATTTCTCTCTGTGAAGCCCTGTGAGGCAACTTGTTGCGAAAGGTGTTATATCAAAATAAACTGAAATTGAAAGTGAGTGTTTCCAGGCCCTTGTTGAAGCCGTGCCCCAGAGAATCCAGGCTTTTCCTGAGTAAGAGGGAGGTCACATGCGGCAGTATGTAAGTGCCCCTTACTGACTCACCACTATACTGTATTATGAATGTTCATGAAATATGAAACTATGAAAAACAATACAAGATTCATAATTTCCTACGGACTCAGACTAACATACTCAGGAATTTAAATTTGTTATCATACATTTTTCACACAGTTATGAAAATGTATTCTTTCCTCGCTCAGGGTAATCTTTTCAGCAAATCATGTGTCAGTGGCTTCAGACACCTAGAATAGGGTTACCTCTATTGTAAATTCAATGTGTTTGTCTTATTTCACTATTTAGAAGCCACGGGAAGCGAGAAAAATGGTAACCTCTGCTGTTTAAATTACATGTTTTCTTGGGATGTAAGGAATATGGTAATTCTTGCAACAAATTGCATGCATTTGTCTTTGGTTGTTCTTTGTACAGTATGTGTAATACTTCTAAATCTCTGTAATAGGGCCTAACAATATATGTGAGGTCATATAAAGAGCAGCCCCTGCCCATTTCATCAGACATCTAAAGCTGCAGAAACCTTTATGAATACACTAAAATTTATACACACGAATTCAGTTAACAGAAAACTGCACAAAACATTCATTATACAGTATGCTAGCTCTTTAACTAGTACAAGTAATACAACATAAGTATATTGGATTTGAATCTTTTACATAGCTGCACTTGCAAAGCAGTTCAGTTTTGAGATTCAGGTGATAATTCCATAAAAGCGATGTTTCAAATGTAGTCTCAGAACACTGAGCTCAAGCAAAATGACATTTATAGTATTTCTAGTCATTTTTTAACACAATGAATGTGTGTTTGTGTAGTTCACTGCTGGTCTGCAGCAGGACTCACCAATATGCTCAACCAATAACATGCTCCTGTGATTTTTGTTGGATGACTGAAATGCTAATGAGTAAAACTCACGATATAATATCTGTGTTAACAACATAATACTAATCTCAAAAAACTATATAAGCACTGAGTCTGTTTTTACTGTAAACATGTTCAGTATGCAGTGAAATACCCACTCCAATTTAGGGGACATACTTTATAGAAATCAAATTTGTCATGGAGATAAGATCAATGTGCCCTTTGTACTAACATGTAAGACCCATAGAGGTATATTTAATTGGTTTTAATGAAAAATCCAAAGATTTACCACTCCGAAATTATAACACTGAGAATCATCACAAAACAAAAACAATCAAGTGAATTCACTAAACCTGCTAACATCCTTAAAACCGATCAGTACAAGAGAGTTAAAGACACAGTTACATTAAACTCCATGTGCAATTAGGGGCAGAAACTTTAACAAGGTAAGTTAGAACAATATAATGTAAAAATTATCACATTATTACATATATATGGGTCAAACACAGCTGATCAGCAGAGTAAATCTTCAGCTGGTAAAAACAGATATAAATACTCAAAAAATGCTTTTGAAACCTAAATATTACTGTTTATGGTATTCTTTCATTGCATCTTTTCCCATGTTTGAATTTTCAGGAAACATAAAATATTTAAGTATTTTTATTAATCATGAAATACTTTTAAAACCGGCAAAAGATAGTGCTTTTATACATATTAAAAATACATTTAGTGGTTATAAATAATATTACAAGAGTATCAATAATAACAAGGATTCTGTAGCCATTAACTGACATGTTACCATGCTAGGAAATTAGGGGTAGTACATAATTACTAAAAAATACTGTTTTTTTTTCCATGCACCATATTTTTGTGGTATTTAATCCTAAATATTCTGAAGTACAAAAATGTAGTTTCTGAAAATTTAAAAATGACTCATAGTTGAAACGCGTATTACAAATCAGCTGGTCAACATTAAAGGTAAAACATTTAAACTAAGTCAGTGGTAAGTTTAGTCTGAGCCTGACTATGCTTTGATCACAATATTGCAATAATCAAAATTAAAAGAACAGTATGAAGTCACGATTATAATGTGAAGTATAGTAGTTACTCCATAGATTTAAATTTGCAAATGGCTATTTCCAATTTAAAAAGCTCCAGTAAGACAGACTGGATGAAAAATCAAAATTATAAATTCAGTTGCCCGAAGATTTTTTTTTCTCAAAGTGAAAAAATAACTATTGGCATGAGATATGAGTTGTCAGGCCAACACCACAGAAGGAGTGCAAGGACGTGTTTTCCTGTGCACACCGAAGTGAAGATTGAATTACATTAAAAGGTTAATAAAATGACACTTCGCTGATCAAAGATTAGGATAGAGTTGCTACATATTATAAAACAGGTTTTCAGGTGGGAAATACTCAGTGCCCTCTTCGTTTGCTCAATTTCAGAAACTGAGAGGAAGGCAGCGCGCTGCATATTTCATTAAATCTACATCCAGGTGATTTGAATTCCTTGCTTTCAAAGACTACCGGCTTTCAGTTTTTCCCAGATATCTACATCATTATTTTTTTCTCTACATTTTTTTTGCATGCAAGATGTTTTGCGGGCACTATAGTTGAGGCTTACAATTTTGCAGGATTAGGACAGAGCTTTGAGGGAAAACAGGTGTGCAGATTTAGTAAGATGTCTTCCAAGGATGGTATATCTAACAATATATTGTATGACATCACTTGTCCAAAAATATGTATGACATGGATTTTCCACAACATTATTAAATAATGTCTCCATTCCACTGAGCAGTAATTTCAAACACTTAATCACAACTGTATGTAATATTTCAGTGTTTAATCATTAACAAATACAGTATGTCACAAAATACATAAGTAAGCAAATGTTTTTATGAAGGGTAAGCTTAAATTTTGCATCTCGTACTAAGCGATTCAGTTTTTCAAGCTAAAATTTGACAACCAATATACCTGGTTAAAAGCAATTTTTGGAATAGGAAATGTTAATGCATGGCCAATAGACTATGTAAAAACTGCTGCAATGTATCTCTTTCCTTTCTGTTGTATGAAGAAGTACAGTAAATAGTAATTAAAAATACTTAACTTTTAAAATGTAGTTTTAAGTATTGTTTGCTGGTACTGTTGTTGAGTTGCCCCTGTCTACAGTAAACATCACCAACCAAAAAAAAAAAAAACACCTAGTAAAACCTTTATTAACCAGTATTTATTTATTTTTTTTAGACAATCCTTGCAAAAACATGTCATAACATTATGGTAACTGGATACTTACTCTTCATAACAGCCTAGTGGCTTAATGGGTCGCATGTCAGATGGGGATATGGAAACTTTCTGGTTCCAATTCCATCCCAGGTGCCAGGTGTGTCCTTAACCAAGGCTCTCAAAAAGGACTAGCCCCTGGGACTGTGTGTGGCTGCCCACTGCTCCCCCCAGAGGGATGGGTTAAATGCCGAGAACAAATTCTTTGTATGTGACAAACATATTTTGCCATAAATCTGATTCCCTTTCCCCCTGGTTATGGTGGGAGGTGAAGCAGGGTTGGGATTTCAATATATGGGTAAAGTTAATGTTACCCCTGTAATGTAATTGAATACTTGAACTGTTACATACGTTTGTAATTGTCACATATGTTTTTAACTGTAATTGTAGCACATACAAACACAACTGATTTGGGAAATTATATGTTGTTATTTGTTGTGCCTGTTTACAAAAATGTGTTTCTTTTGTGGGGCTGAAGAACCCTGCAGTAGGAGTCTTGTAAGAGCCATTATTAACATGACTACGTCCCATAACTTCCAGCAAATAAGCTCATGTGACATGTAATGTTTCCGTTTCAACTTTTTATCCCTGTAACAGCCTTAAAGACCGGTATGTCACCAGTATTGTCATTTTCTACTTTATTATTCTCTCTATTTATTTGCAAGGTTTGGGGCTAATATCCTCTGAGTATTCTGAATGCCAAATTTAACAGCTTCATAGTGTTTATCCAGTTCCTTCTACCATTTAGTTTAACTTATGTTACAGTATTAAAAAAACTTGTGGGAAAAGGTTCAGATATATTTATATTTCATTAGCATCCTGGCAAGGTAAGTGCAGGTATAGTTGGAAAACAGGCATCTTCATGAAGAAAACTTTGTCCTCGTGATTTGGAGTTGGATAGTGGCATAATGTTAGAATCCAGTGTGCACGTAAATGCAGGGCACACAGTATGTACATCTCAGCGAGTCCGCACCTTCGCGCTAAGTGGACAGCTAAAAACAATTTAACTCCAGGATTGATGGGCTGACTCATATCCCTCAAAGAGCACTGCTGATTCTGAGTGAAGCCAGCGAAATGGAGGTAACAGGCAGTGTAGAGGAGACAGACTGTAATTTGCAGAGGCCCGCAGAGAGTAAACAAACTGATAATGAGAACACATCCGCGGCTGCGCCGTGTTTACCCAGACTTCTGTGAAGTGCTAATCAGGTACAGCAAAATTGTCCCCAATTGAGATGTGGAGCCTATGTGCTTGCACCAGCCAGCAATTAACAGACAGCTTTAAAATCTAATTTATTTCATTTGACAAAGATGTGAGGATTTTGTCTTTTCTTCACCCGGTAATAAGTTGCTGCATGGTGACAATGTTGCAGCGTGTTAGGGAGAGCTCTGACATCCCCTGCCCAAACGTCACCTGTTCATTCATGTTGAAGGTGTTCGCATTAACGTGCATTAAAAATTGTTTGGCTTTGTAATGTTGTATGGCACAAGTTCATCTGTTGTTTAGCACTAAGCACATTAAGGATGATTTTAAGACCAGTGAAGCTTGGAGCTCATCCCAGAACACATAGAGCACAGGGCAGGGGACACCCAGGGTGGGGCGCCAACCCACCGCAGGGCACACACACCCCCAAACACACACTATGGGCAATTTGGACACACCAGTCAACCTAATCCGCATGGCTTTGGACTGTGGGAGGAAACCGGAGAACCCGGAGAAAACCCATCAAGCACAGGGAGAACATGCAAACTCTACGCACACAGACCCAAGGCGGAGACCAGATATGTAATGTTAAATATTAAATTTAAAAAATTAAATTTTTTTTTTCAAGATGGCGCCGCATGAGCAGCAGCCGGTTACAGCAGCTCTCACCCCTCTTTTCTTTTTTATAGTTTTTTCTAT
>JABJVR010048272.1:11187-24936 GCA_025773905.1 Chitala chitala
GTTACCTGCTGATCTGTGGACACACCCCCTCTCGACCTTGGCTGATTAATTTTCTTTGCCTCTTGATTTTGGTCTCTGTGTTAAGTATTCAGTTATAAAAAAACATGCTGTACACTTCTTTTCATAAAACCATGTGTTATGAAAATTAATGGCAGACTACTTGATGTAAAAAAATACAAACATTGTAGTTTATCTGTACTGATGTTAAAATTTGAAGGAGTGTCCGCTATAGATCAGCTCCTCAGGGTTGAGCATACCAAGCATTCATTTGGACCAAGTTCGGCATTTTACCCATAGTGCACCATGCAGACTCCCTGATATCCAGCACACCTATAAGAATGTAAATCTATTTTTTCCCTCCCAGGTCTGCAGCCTTAATACTCTCAAGGCTTATTGTAGAGTTTGATATCAGCCCAGCATTGCAGTGTCCAGGAAAAAAAATTGCTCTTTTCTAGGCTTTCCAAGATATTAGGTATCCAGGCTTCCAGCTGAAATTTGAAAAAAGGTTCGCCATTTTCTAAATATATATATAAAGAAAACTGACAAATCTCCACCAGCAGAGAAAATGTAAATACAGATGGCGACATCACCTATTTGCCAGAGTGGTTTATCTTCTCCCCTCCACTCCCTCATGTTATGACTTTTATCCACTTTGGTCCATCCCAATATTACAGCAGCATTTCAGAGTTTTTGGTACAGAGTTCTCTGAACAGAAACCAGATGCAGTTTGTCATGGCTACAGGAGCCCATGTGACAAAATCCTAAATGCTTCCGTTTTAGACCCATCCATTCCTGTTCATGTCCATCTCCCCAGAGACCATATCTAATGTTTTCATCCCTTTCTTCACTTTAGAAACATGCCCTGACGTAGGTAACAGTCTGCTGTGACTGGCGTTTACTCATTTTAATTTCCTCAGTAGATGTCATCTGTGAGAACTGATTCTGTAAAACAAAGTCGCACGTTCTGCCAGTAGAGTCTTACTTTATTTCCACCTCAGGAGGTTTCTGACCAAGATGAGGCACTTCTTTGGCTTCAGAGGTCAGCACGCCAAACACCACCATACCTCCATCTCAGGGCTTGCTGGCAGCTTGGCCAACGTGGTAACACCATCCTCACTTTTCCACACCCCGCCTATTTCAAAACCAGCCACAGGACACATACTTGCAAGAGGTAGGGGGCATAAAAGCTATGATATTAAAATTTAAATTATCTCCAGAAAGCACAAAAGCTATGCGTCTGAGCAGTTAAATTTTCCAGCAGGTATGTGATTTTTTTTTTTTTTTTTTAATGAAAAACATCTTTTACTTGAAAAGGGTAGAAGGGAGCCGGTATTTCACACAATGACACATACTTATCCTCCAAAGAACTGCAACGCAAAGAAAAAACACACTCTGAAATCACTCTTAAAGCCTTGTAATATTCACACCTGGGCCTGTGCAACGTACATCAACAAATTACATCATCTTCATCAATGAAGACGCACACAAAAAGGAAAAATAATGAAAAAGGTTTTGATAAGCAAATAACAAAAACCCACGAGGAGGTGCAATCAACACAGAAACGTGCGGCACAAGTGAAAAACACGAATCAACATTATTCCAGGTTGGACTTGTTGAGTTCTCCACATTAAAAGCACTCATGCACTAGCACAGCACAAGGCCGACTCTCCTCTGCTCAACAATAAACAGAACGATCTTTGGAAAGTCTCCTTTCAGGGGACATAATTCATATTCCACAATAACGCAGCGATTGAAAGTGACCTGTCATTGTGCTTTGTGCTCTGCTGCAGTCTAAATGATTCTATGGTAGCAGAATAAACAGGGCACTACTGATACACTGCCCCCTACAGGCAGGAAGGGGAGAGGCTCATTGGGATATCTTTCCCTTTTAAACACCAAATCCTTCTTTCCTCTCCTAGCTACATTTGCACAGATGTGCTTTCAAAGATGCGATCCCACACCCTTCATGACTTTCAAAGATGCGATCCCACACCCTTCCTGACTTTCAAAGATGCGATCCCACACCCTTCCTGACTTTCAAAGATGCGATCCCACACCCTTCCTGACTTTGTGTGACACTAATACGAAATACCACGATTTTCAAGTCAGTAATTGTGCTCCTGGGATTGAAGCAGAGTGAAAAATCGACTGGAACAAATATGCCCGACTCAAAATCTTTAGCCTGTTATGATGGTGCTACACAAGATTGAAGAAAATGCACCAGCTCTTTAACATTTTTACAAAAGTACTTTTTATCCTAAAAAATCTATAGGAAACGCTGTATGCTGGTCAGACAGACACACAGAGGGCTGGGACAGCGAATCAGTGCATTAAATGTGAATTATCTCCATCCAAGCCTCCATCTGTGTGTCACAATAAACCTACAGGCCTGTCTCATGCATATAACTAAACCAGCCAGCCACAAAGAGGCTCACAGGGGCAACACAGATGGTCCTTATAGTATTGGTTTGTCCAGAGTTCGTGCTTCAGGTTGTTCACTGTGTCACTAGCAGGAGACGAGCCTTTCCTTCCTACCTCAGCCTACCATGCAGCGCCGGTGTGACGGCTCAATGCTAGATCTGCAATAACGCTGAAATCCTCCGGTGTGATCTGCAAAAATAACTAAAGCCCATATTATCCCAGTGGAAGGTAATGTAATACAGCACACAAAGGTCACCTTCCTGCATCTCACCCCACTCTTTGCTCATAGCAGAATCAAGCTTTCCACAATATTAAAGGCTTTTCCAATGATAGCCTTGTAGGGTTTTAGGTGTTGAATGTAACATCCTGTGTTCGTCACCTTAATCAGCCCATCTTCAGATACAAGCGACTGGTTGTTCAGGCAGAACATCATATGTACCTTAAGTGTGCCTTCATGCCGCAACCTGCACAGACAGTCGTCACAGCAGGTATCCCATGAGCACCAGTGTGGCGTTTGCCAATAACGGTGCAATCATATATATACACCCCGAGGGGGAAATCTGCCAAAGCCACGTTCCTGATTTCTCACCTCACTCTGACACCAAATCAATCGCACAGAGAGTACAGGGAGATATTGATCAGAGATAGGGCAGTATCGTGTGAACACTCGGAGTAGGTGTCACGGAGTATGTCTGAACACGGAGCGGCACAGTCAATACCTTTTGCTAATGTTCAGTGCCTGTACCAACACACCTGGACAGCTGCAGGCAGGCGTGCGCTAACACCACACACTCCACTCTCTGCCAAAGCGAACGCATCCAGTCAAGCAGAAGGATCCGGAAAACCGTGCGCAAACCAGGAAGATCTGAGCAGGTCTTAACCTCGTAGTCGCTTCGATACAATCACCAACGTGAGCACACAACCTGTTTATGACAATCCCATCATTTCTGGAGGGGTCATCACATAATCATCGCTGCGGGGTTTAGTTTCTGGAGTTCGGCCTTGGTGTTCTGTCTCTGCGTGTTGTTGACCTCACTGTTCTCCCCCAGAAGCCACTCTCCACACCGTTCAACTTGCTGAACGTTCTACAAGACAAATATTACAACATAAATTAAAAACCCAGCACTGCCTGTTTCTAATTAATATCTAAAAGAGCTTGCAGGATGTGAACATGGGATGCCGCTATGTGATCATGGCAATTTTACAGAAAAGTGCCAGGCTGTTATTTTAACATTATCCATCCATTATCTGAACCGCTTATTCCTGGTGAGGGTCACGGGGAAGCCTGGAGCCCATCCCAGAGCACATAGGGCGCAGGGCAGGGGGCACCCAGGGCAGGGCGCCAACCCACTACAGGGCACGCGCACACACACACACCAATCAACCTAACCTGCATGTCTTTGGACTGTGGGAGGAAACTGGAGTACCCAGAGAAAACCCACCAAGCACAGGGAGAACATGCAAACTCCACGCATACAGACCCAAGGCAGGAATTGAACCCCGGGCCTGGAGGTGCGCGGCGACAGTGCTAACCACCACGCCACCGTGCCTCCTATTTTAACATTAAATTATGTGAAATGATGCTATATCAATGTCCTTAGTGTTTTAAAAATGAAACAGCAGAACAGACCATCATTCTATTGTAATGACTTGGGTTTGTATATAAAGAAATTATTTCAGAAACTTAATATCAGATTAGCATAATAATGTCTGATTATGTAATGGCATAATAGTGAAATCCACGGAGAAACATCTCGTATAAATCTGTAAACACTGCCGTTGTTGAAATAGAATATAAATCCATAAAGATAATCCATCTGAGATTTTTTTCCCCTAAAGATTTCCATTCAGAATAAATCCTAAATTGAAGCATTATTTGTTGAGGAAAGTGGGGGGGGGGTTGGGTATCAGGGTTTAACGGGGTTTAGGACAGCCATGTGTTTCACACAAAGTTCCAGTGCTGGATTAGTTACTCAGTCCACAGGCATTACAAACAAAAGGGCACTGAACTCACCCTGACAGTGAAGCTCTTCTGAAAATCAAACCTTTAAGCAGACGTTCTCCTTTCGCCTTTGACCCCCAAAACCAAGAAAATAAAAAAAAAATCACTTGAAACAGGGTGACAGGGACCTTATCTCTGGAATCGTGTGTGTGTGTGTGTGTGTGTGCGCAACACAAAGTGAGCCCTGTTAGACCTTTCCTGTCTTTCACATTACAGGAAGATCCAATATTTACCCCATCCTATGAGAAATGAAGCAATATTTGTCAGACAGCAAAGTTTGGAGTCTGTCCCAAGCAATGCAGGGAACAAGACAGGGGACATCAATGTACACATATGCACGCACACACAAACACACGTGCATGCATGCACACACACACGCACACACACAAGCACACGCACGCACATCCATGCACAACTGTAAAACACATCCATTAAAAGCACAAAAGCACTCCCGTGTTTCTAACACACCTAGCCAACACATGCATGGGGAGAACATAAACTCCAAACTGGCACTGCCATGAGCATCAGATTTAAATCTGTAACGCTGGAAAAATTAACAAAGTGGCACCCATTAGTGTGTAATACAAGAGTATGGGGATTTTGCTCACTCCTAAGCAGCATTTCAGATCAAATTTAAGGTGAGAGGTAAGGTGACATGCACATCACATTTGCATAAAAGGTTTGGTGTAATTTGAAATAAAATGTGGCTTAAAGAAACGGGGGACTCACTGCCCGTCACTGCAGAAAATCATTTAAAAAGTCGATTCAATTCAAAAACTGTCAGCAGACAAAGCAATAAAATGGTGTCGTCAGTCCTCTGGCCAAACTGTCACAGCCTCATGCATCATGTGAAAGTACGTAGTAAACGGCAGTTACTTCCAACATTAAACACAATCAGAGCGCATCTTCCCTATATGCAAATGAAATTAAGAAAGCCTGCTTTTTTCAGTGATGATAATAGGAAGGCTCATTTTAAATCTTAATTCTTGAAAATTCCCCTGCAATACGCTCTCTCATCTGAAGTGACTTGCTGATTTGGGGTAAATCTGATTTTCAGCAGGCGTGTGTCATACATGTAATTAAACTTTGATGCCAGGCAGTGCGGGATTAGCACACTGGCTACAACTGGATGGCTTCATCGGTAATATTTCCAGCCAGCTAATAAGGAGGTAAACTGAATATCCATTTGCATATCAGATTGTGGCGCCGCTGATGAGTTTAAATTGACACCTTGTTTTCCCAGGAACTCAGAGTAGCGATGAGAAGCGACTGACACTTCTTATAACGCTGAAATGATTGAGCTAACAGTGACCATGTTCCTATAACGTGTACAAATGTGTCTAACCCAAATACACTTCTCAGTGGTCACAAATTAGCGTTTTGGTAAGATAAAGCCCCTCTTTATGTCACATATAATAAACCTTTTAACATTATAAAACCAAATAATACTGCCAAGGAAATGTACTCTTGTGAAATATTCCATGTTCCTTCTTCAGTTATGGTATGTACATAATTAAGGATCATCAGTAAACAAGGTTAACAGAACTGCCAGTCTACAGAAAATGAGACTTTTTTCGCCACCTAGCTGCAATGGCCTGGAATAGCATCAAATAAATCGAAGGATTTTTTAAATGTAATTTCTCCTAATTTTCTGCAATGAACAGAGACCAAACACATATCTACAAACACAGATTATCACAGTCGGACAAAAGCACACTAAATCGACAGGCCTCTATCAGATTACATTATTACAGTCGGACAAAAGCACACTAAATCGACAGGCCTCTATCAGATTACATTATCACAATCGGACAAAAGCACACTAAATCGACAGGCCTCTATCATGTTACATTATTACAGTGAGACACCTGTCTGTACATGTAACAGGTGAACAGCCTGTCTGTGCATGTAACAGGTGAACAGCCTGTCTGTGGCTCTGCTGATAAGCAAGCATACTGGCACCTTAGATATGGGTTATTTGCAATTACCCCATGTTGTGTGAATACATTTGCATTATATTCATAAAATAAAGCAGTGACATTTTACTGAACCAAAGATGTGGACCTCTAATGGAGATGAAGTGATGTCACATGTCATATATATGGGCGAGAGTACAAACAGGCCAGGCAAAGAAAAATGTCACCAGCAGCCACACCTGGGGTACTCTGACACAGGTGTAATATGGACAAAGTGCTGCACCATGTAGCGAAACACCGGGCTGAGGACATGGAGATAAACCTGTCCACAGAGCCATAAGTCCGTAACAGGCGCAAGATTCACCCCTGTGCAGGTGACAGACGGCCTGGCCGTGGCAGACCTTCTCTCTGCCTACGAGAGCTCAGCGAAGCAGGTAGGCGTTAGGAAGCAGCACGACAGCCTGGGATGATTAGCACTGCAAACACAAGCAAGCATAAAACATCTATTAGATCAGTTCCAAAATTTGTCTTCACTGAGGTGGAAATATCTCTAAAAAAGCGGCATGTTTCTGCCTTTGAAATGATGGCCAAATTAGGGTTTGGCTAAAGACTTAAAGGCAAATGGACACTTATTACTGTCTGCAGCCAAAATGCTCACGGGACTTAAAATGTCACCTTATGCTGGATCACTTGTGCAGAGTTGATCCGCTGGGGTGTTTCTGACAGCTCCAGGTGGCTGTGACACCATCTCTACTTAAAGGCAGATCTCTGTGTACTGCACACACTGCTCTGTGGTAGTGGGGTCAAACAGCAAACTCTTCAAACACCATACCACTCTAACTGTGAACAGCCCACTTATGTGTTGCAGTAGTCAAACCAACTGTTATTATTTCAGTAAATGAAATGTAGAATATTTACTCCACTTCCTCAGACACCCACCCACCCATTGTTTTGGCTTTCTGCTGCGGTCTGGGTTCTCCGACTCATCTCCTGGACAGTGCAACAGCACATTGCAGCTGACACTGCAAAACGCTGATAAGCACGTTTACCTTAAAACATTAAAACAAGCTACCTGCCCCCCCTTACTGGCCTTGTGTTTCCCCCCCCAACCTTCCTTGCTCCATCTATCCTCTCACTTACCATCTGGGCAGTGAGTTCACAAAAACATTCCCACAACCTTGCTGTAGTGGATGGTCAGTCTCACACAGAGATCAGCAGAAAAATGCTCATCGTCAGAGCCTCAATATGAAGGTAAGATGGAGTTTCTGTCACACAGAGATGAGCAGAAAAACCGGACAGAGGTTCAGACTCAGAGATGAGCAGAGAAATGCTGATTCTCACACCCTGTCTTCTATACTCGGCTGTTCTGGAGGTCCTAGATGTTGATACAATTCTACCAGGTATAATCAACTTTTTTAAGCTCTTAAATGTGACAATTGTAGATTTTCCTGCAGGAAAAATTAGCCTTTTCTATTGATACTGATTAGAGCCACATATCACATATTTCAGATAAAACAGCAGAGCTTGTACATTTCTGCATTTATCGTGTGTGTGTGTGTGTCTGGGAGAGTTACTTGAGAAACAGAACTGAAGATGGTAAGCACAAGCCTGCAGTGTGCCCTGTATACTTGGGGTGTGGGGGGGCACCTAGATGTCACCATCGATTGTACAGTTTAAATATTCACAAGCCACACTGTTATAGCAGATGTATGTAGGAGAGGCTCTGGGAGCAGCAGCTGGCTTTTCCACATCCTGCACGGACTGTAAGCGCACCCAGGAGGGGCCGCTTAATAGACACACAGACCCAGTGTAATGAGGGCTTTTCCCAGCAGCCCTGAGGTAGAACGTAGGCAAAGGCAGGTGGCAAGGGCATAATTAATGACCAAATAGACACAGGACCGAGGAGGAAGGACCAGAGGCATGCATCTGCAATGCAGGCTCCCTGCACTGCTGATCTCACTGTTCCCCTGGACTTCTGGGACCTCCTGACCATGCATCAGGTCTCGTCCAGGTACTTCACTCAGGTCCTCTCTGTTCCTGCACATGGGAAATGCTAGCTTAGTAAACCTCCTGTCGACAGTCTTCAACCTCGAGTTTCAGCGCAGCCTCACTGGCAAGTCATGCCACGCACAGACATGTACACGAGCACGCGCGCACACACACGCGCGCGCACACCAACTGGTGCCCAGCCGCAGCCCCTGGCCATGACCAGGTTTGGCTCAGCTAAAAATAGGAGAGGATGTGAGCTGCCTGCATGAATACAGTGTAGCAATAAGGTAAAACTTGAGAGTGGAGCTCGAGGGAGGCGGAGCTCGAGGGAGGCAGGGCACTAATTCTGTTAGCATAGAGATCTTGTGCCAGTGGGAGGGGTCAGACACCTCGTTATAATAGCGTATCATGAGCAAAGCTGGAACAGACGAGGAACAAGGTGCTTCATTTAAGGACCTGTTAAGTGGGCTGATTCAATAATTTAAACTTTTAAAAGTTATTTTTAGAAAACTGTCGCCTCCTGAGAATATTTTGGGAATGGCAAGACATGCACATTTTCATTGCAAGCTAGATTCCCCAAAATCACTAGAAGGTTTGTACAAGCTGTGAAATTGTTGTTTTAACAGTAATTGGTTCATTAAGGCAATATTACATTAAGATGTGCCGGGCATAGGCCAGACAGAGCAAATAGTGACTGGATCTCAGGCACCTTTAGAGGGAGATGGTTGTGAACAGAATCTCTGGTGTCTGGCAAGATGACAAGAAACACACATGGGCACGCGCACGCATGCACACAGAGCTGCAATGAGCACACTTTCTTAAAAGGGTTAACAGACTTGGCAGGAAGGCAAAAGCATTAATCAGCTCTAAAGCCATTGCTTCATTAGACAATTTAAAAGGATAATGAAAATCCAGCGTGGAAACGTCCTGCACCAGCTGTGCGTCACACGAAAGCTTTGATGAGCATCTGGTGATTATTTTGATAGAAGGCAACGCTTTGATTTTCACCTAACGCATGAGAAATAGTGATTGGACCTTTCCTAAGAATGGTTTCTTACCGCTTTACGATTTGGCAGCGGCTGCTTTTCTGCTTTTACAGAAGAATCCGTCATTCCTAGGCAGAGTCCACACTAGTTACAGCAGCCCCCGCCAGCTTGCAGCCAACAACCCCCCCACTCCGCTGAGCTGAAACATCTCCTGCATACTGACACCTGTGCAGACGATGCCATCATGCCTGGCCACAGTGGGGCGCTATGCAGTCACTCACACACACACAGTGTGGCCCCCATACGCCGCGTCACCTGTGAATCTCTCAGCGGCGAGCTCAGAGCTCAATGCAGGCTAAGAGACAGCCAAACTACTCTGGAAGACACTCAGAGGCCCCACACAGCAGAGCTAATAAAGAACAGCCGCGCATGGACAAGTTTTAATAAAACCACACCATATTTGTTGTCTATGGCTTAGCCAGGCTGACTTACTGTGTCCCGTTGATAAAGCCTCGGGGCCATGTAGACCAGACATTCAGACAGGAGAGAAACTATTAGGTTCAGCTCTCTTAAAGCCAAGCTTTATATGAAAGTTTGATGTGCAGTTAGGTTTGTAGCTGAAGAAAAGTGAAAAGGAATTTTATTGACAGTCTTTTTTGGATCTTGATCCTGATGAGCAAACACAGGACGAACAGAGAAAGGCCGCCTAATTTAGGAGGGTTTTGCTGGACTGTACGTGGTCCGCACCTCTGTAACATATATAATGGAGGGGACTGTCTACAGAAAGACCAGAAAAAAGACCCCAACGTTCTCACCAAATAACTCCGAATCTCACACAAAGTCTTACTTAACATGTATTTTTCTAGAACAAACTCAAAAGGCAGACACACAATCCACTATCATTAGTATTTCAGAGAGTTGTGGCTGGGGAGGGAGTGTGTATGTATTTTTGAGTGGATGATACAAAATTAAATGGGGGGAGGGGTGTTAAACACGAACTATTAATTCTGCTCACAAATTAAAGCTGCGCGTCTGTTGAGGACTTCAGTGCTTTTAATGGTCCTAACATTGCTTTTATAATGGGGAACATGCGTCAGGTCCACAGACATCACAGAGGAGGCGGGAGAACGTTTCAGCCTCTCAGACCTTCTCTTGTGAGCAGCAGATGCATGTGGTTAATTATAAAAGTTTAGATCAAAAACAGGAACAAAATGAAAACTTTTCATAACTCAAAGGCGGCAAAAAAAATGTAAACAGGACAGCCACAGAATCAACTGCTGGGAAACTGTACCGATCCAACTACTTTGGAGGAAGTCACTGAAACAACATAATTCTGTGCGTCCAAGCAACACGGTAACAGAAACGTTCACCAAAAAGTTACACTAGTGCACAGGTGTGACAAGACATGTAATGTTTGACTAGCCACAGGTACATCTCTCACTCTGCTCCAGACATGAGGGTTAAATTGGCCAAGTGGGGGTGGGGGAATGCCACTGAGACTCAGTCCCCCCCACAGCATGACACAGTGAACATAGTGCAGGCCAGCCATTAACCGTCACCGTGATGACTGTGGGGGGTGGACGAGCGAGAGGGTGAAATGTGGGAGCAGGCTGCACGGCTCGTCACACACCAAGTCTGCTCTCCGTCTGTCCCAGACGCCTTTCAGGTTTTACACTCCATTGTAACAGAATAAACAGTCGGTTAGAGAATGGGTGTGTCTGTGTGTGTGTGAGAGATGGGGGCCGGGGTGTCGGTGTCAGGGATTACCTACCGTTTGTTGCAGGTCCGGAATCCCGAGCCGGATGACGACGGTGTTGCCCTGGTGCTCGTCCATCGCTCCGGACAGCTCCTCGTCTGCGGCACCCTCGCCAACGTCGTACATAAAGTCTTCCCGGGAGCTGTCCGAGTCTCCCCGGTCGCCGTTGGCCGCACACTGCTCCTGCTCCGCCTCCTCCTCCTGGTGGTGCCGGCGTCGCTGGCGCTGATCCGGCGGCTCAGGCTTACCGGCTGCTGGACTCAGAGGCATGCTTGCCAAAGGGGGGGTTCTCCCGTGTGCACTTCAGAGGAGTCTCATCACATCACCGAGGGAGAGCTGCTGGGAGGGGGGCCAGAAACAGGGCAGAGAAAGGCATGAGGCATCAGTGAAAGGAGAAGAAAGTGGACTATGGTGGAACGGGCAGCACTGTCAACACGACAGGATGGAAGGAAGACGAGCAGCGCTGAAGAGAAAAAAGTTAACATGGTACGATGGGTCTGAGCAAACCCAAGTCTAAAGACAGGAAACAGAACAAGGAGAGTCAGAAGGAGCAAATAAAAAAAAAAAAAAGAAAAAAGGTAGAATGAGAGAGATAAAGGAGAGACAGAAAGCAAAACACAGGAGGAACAGGAGGAAGAGAAAGCAAAAGAAATGGGTAGAGTGAGAGAAAAGAGTGAGAGTGTGAGAGAGAAAAAGAGTGTGAGAGAGAGTGAGAGTGTGAGTGAGTGTGTGAGAGAGAGACAGAAGGGGAGGTGGATAAAGGGAGACAGATCCAGGTAGAAAGCAAGAGAAATAAAGGCAGAGATCAAAAGTGGAGAAATACAGAAAAAGAGAGAAAGGAGAGAGTGAGTGAGAGAGGGTGAGTGAGAGATCTGGAGGTGTGCAGAGAAAATCAGACCTGAAACCTGGGAAGGTCTCATTCATTTGTACACGACTGCTGAAATCAGAAATCAAATAAAAAGGAACAATAAATTCTAAAGACTCACTTTAATCAATATGTTTTCTTTGAGCAGTTTTAAAACCAATGCACAATGTATTGTGCTGTATATATCCTGTAAAGAAAAGGCAGGAGACACTGGGCTGATCACATGTAGGCTAGGTCACACAAGGCACAACAGTAAATGTTATATGAAATGAAGTGCTGTCTCAACCATTCAGTAGAGGCTATTTACACACTGTCACACGGCCAGCGTCGAAACTGCTGTATTTACTTGATTGCATGCTCAAACAGTGATGTCTGCAGGGCAATGCTGTGACATTCCAGAAGTGTAAAGGCCAAGAAAACCTGCGGCCTTTGCAGAGCGAATATTTTAATTTTTTCTAGTTCTCCATCGATAAAACCCTTTTGATTTGTGCTTTAAAACAGTTCTACTAAGAGAGGTGTGGGCAGGGAACAAAAGAACATTCAGGCTGTCATGAGAACCTGGATCACAGGTCATGGTGAGAGTATGGAGGCCATGTTAAGTTAAAAGGTTCCTTCGTGGGGGATCTGATCACTAGGGGTCCTGCTTCCTCTGTGATTCGGCTTCCCTGTGCATCCCTGCGCTTCCTCTGTGCGCGGGACTGAAAAGTGGCCTGCCTCCTGGAGCATGAGGGCTCAAGAACCAAAGTGAATAATTCATATACACGACACACACGCCTAATTTATGGAATGCAAGCTCATATGAGCTGTCAGCTTCTCCAGGGGGTCCAGAGCCTTAACACTCAAACACAGGCATAGCTACACACCATGCTCCTTCTTCATTCTGTTTCAGCTGCATTTCTAATGTCAAATGTAATTTTAAATGCAACTGGAAAACCTGCATTCTGGTTTGACATACTTCTCAGGACATACACCATAATGTCTACATGTTCACAATCTGACCAAAGACTGATGGTTCTCATACAGAGACCCAAAAGTGCAAATCACCGCATTAGTGGAACATGGAAGAGAAGCTCATCCAGGTTATCCTGAATTTGGCCACACAGAAGAAGCTGAGATCTTCAAAGATAGCCAACACTGCTTCAATAAATGACCATCTTTTTGCAGTCATGGAAACCCAATAAATTCCACATAATAATGTCTTTTGTGCCCCAATGTTGATGTGCTCGGGCTGGAGCCACATGCATGTGTCGGCATTATCGTCTGGCTCAACACGTCAACACTGGCTGCCAAGCGGACGTGTAAGAACAGGCAGCGAGCGCTCACGTCACTCAGCACGGAAGCTACCTGGAAACATGGCGGCTCACGCGCTCCACAGGGTGAAAAGAGAAAACACAACCATGTCCAACCCCTGGCCACAACGTGAGCAGAGCGCCGAGGATTGGCAGGAGGTGTAATGCGAGGTAAATGGTGCCACCGGCCTTCTCCGCTGGCTTTGTCCCAGTGGGAAATACAGCCCACAGGTAACGGTAACACAGTATCAAAAAAGGTGCACTGTGACAAGGCATCTCATACACTCGCGCTTTGCTAAATACGTCTGGACACCATGGTGAATTAACATTTTATATATACACACACACACACACACACACACACACACACACAGGCCACTTTATTAGGTACACCTTGCTAAAACTGGGTTGGACGCCTTTTTGCCTTCAGAACTGCCTTAATTCTTCATGGCATAGATTCAACAAGGTGTTGGAAACATTCCTCAGATTTTGGTCCATATTGACATGATAGCATCACGCAGTTGC
>JABJVR010048273.1:0-24935 GCA_025773905.1 Chitala chitala
CACCACACCCCACCCCGCTCCACCGTCCTCAGCACTGCGGGAAGCTGCAACATACCGGCACCATCTGCCTTTGGATGGGAGTTTGTCCTTTAAGGCCAAAGGCTTCCATCTCTGGCTGTTGCCAGGGAGCTGGGAGTGAATGATCCACACGCTGGCTTCAGCTGCTCTGGCCTCTTTGTGGAAATGCCTTTGGCTAATTAAACAGAAAAGCTGCATATTAACCGTTGTGTGTTTTGCTGGGACAATCCATTAACAGCAACACAGGCTCAATGCAGTGCCTTGTATGTGCTGTGTTAATACATTAGCTGACACCTTTCTCCTCTCTCTTCTTCTGTCCAGGACTCTGTTCATTGGCCTGTCATCGAACCCCCATATTACTGACCTGCACCTCGACGTCAGTGGTTGTGAGGTAACTGTCCACTTTTCGTGTTCACCTCCTGGTGATAGCTCAGAGCTCTGTGTGAGGGACACTGTTCTGCTGCTTTGCTTCCAGGAAATTGGAAGCAAATATTAAATTTCATATCTTAGATTAGTATTGATCGTCCAAGTCCTGTGCTGAGCCAGCTCCTTTCTGTATCTCTGTCCCTCTTGTCTTTCTGTCTCTCTGTCCCTCTTTTCTTTCTGTCTATCTGTCTCTATTTTTGTCTGTTCTTTTATAGTTTCTGTCTCTCTCTCTCTCTCTCTCTCTCTCTCTCTCTGTCCTTCTTTCATCCTCATTTTTCTCTACTGCCGATTATACTTTCTCTTGATTTTTTTCCTTTCTCCTTCTCTTTGCTCTGTCTCTCTCAGCTCAGGTCACCAGGAGCTGCTGTGATAAGCGAGATCTTCCCTAGGGTGTCCTGCATCAGCACTCTCGACATCTCGGACAACGGTGAGGTTTCACTGTGCGTTGACCTGCTGTGTTGTCCCACAGGGCCTCATGTAAACGCTCTGGGTGACGTAGCGATGTAGTGTGCAGAGTTCACACAGTCTGGGTGATGTCATGATGATATTTTGGGCAGTGTTTACATGCTCTGAATGTTGTTATACAGTCGCACTGCAGGTTTAAGTAATTTAGCATGTGTTGCATTTTGGGATTGCTGTTGACATGCTGCGGTTTGCTGCAATGTGTCACTGTTTGTATTCTAACCCCTTGCAACAACCCTTAGGCCTGGAAGCGGATCTCCTCCCTGTCCTCACATCGTTCTCCAGACACCCCTGCCTGAAACACCTCCTGCTTGGCAAGAACTTCGCCATCAAGAGCAGGTACTGGCAGACGAGCCGGTCGCCCGGCATCTGAACGCCTGGCGTCTGAGGCGTACAGGCGGAGGCGCTCAAGTCGCCAAACGTGCGTATGTGGAAGCCAGCGAGGCTCCAAGAAACGGCATGAGCGGTTGCATGTGCGTCGCCGTGCATGTGTTTCTGCTGCCTGGTGTTACGTCTTCCTTTGTCTCTGCAGGCTGCTGGATGAGATTCTGCAGAAACTGGTGCAGCTCATACAGGAGGAGGACTGTGTGAGTACCCACCGTGCTCAGCGCCGCCCGCACGTGCGCGTGCGCACGTGTGCCGCTCGCGGTCTCTCGAGAAGCATCTGTTTCCGCACGTCCGTTCCTTCGGGCGGCCGTACCGTACGGTGTCACCGTGGAGACGCTGTGTTGTGCTCGCTGAATTATTCACACGTGTTTCAAGCTGCGACACGCCCGCGCTCGTCAGTCGCTCGATTTCCTCTGATGTCTCTGCTCTGCCGGGTAACTGGGGACCAGATATTCTTTCATCACAACGGACAACTTCTCTTCCTCAGTCCCCCCCCACCTCTCTCTCCACCCCCTTTCTCTCTCTCTCACTCACACTCTCTCTCTCTCTCTCTCTCTCTCTCTCTCTCTCTCTCTCACTCTCTTGTGCCAGCACAAGGTGAAACAAGATGAAAGCATCTCATACAAAGTGGGTGACATTCTCATATACACAAATAACGTCGGAAAACCTTGTGTCCAAAGATTCAGTAATGAAGAATGACAGTGGAATGTAAAGCCACCCACCCCCTCCTGGCTTGATGTCCTGATCATCTGATCTGTTGCTTTGGGCCACATTCTCTCCCTCTGGTTGTAACTAAAGGATTTTTGGCTGTTAATGCAGTCATCTGCTCTGTAAAGTCCACTGAGTGCTTTGATGTCAGGAAGCTGAGAGAGATCTGGCAGTTTGTTAGTTAGTCTGGGGAGGTGACTCTCACTGACATGCCCCCACCATTTCTTTCTGTTCCCCCCCCCCCCAGGGGCTCCAGTCACTCTCACTTGCAGATTCTCGCCTGCGTTCTCGTGGTGCTGTTCTTGTCAACGCCTTGGGCAGTAACACCTGTCTGCGTAAAGTGGACCTAAGTGGGAACAGCCTGGAAGACATCGGGGTCAAGATGCTGAGCAAGGCGCTGCAGATTAACACCACACTCAGGTGAGAGATGGAGTAGATCAGGAGTAGATTAACACCACGCTCAGGTGAAACATGGAGTAGATCAGGAGTAGATTAACACCACGCTCAGGTATGATTAGGTGCAGATGAATACTGCTTTCAAGAGAAAGACGGATCTGTCTTTCATGGTGAAAAGATAAGCAAAAGCAGAAATGTTTAAGAATTAATGTAAATATTGTACCATTATTGGTAGCTTTTTTTGCAGTAATGTAAAAAATACAAATGCTGAAGTAACCCACTTGTTACTTGTCATTACTAAACCTTGGGTCGATATTTCTGTAGTGCCTTTAGGATTTTTTATGTACATAAATTCCAGGGCGAGACGATGACAGATGACAGTGGGGTTACACACACACACACACACACACACACACACACACACACACACACTGTGCTCTCCCATCCTTACCTCTTCCTGTTGTTCCTCTTTCTCTGCACCGCTGGTTGCCACCTGCAGGAGTGTGACTTGGGACAGGAATAACACGACAGCGGCGGGCTTCCAGGACATAGCACGGGCCCTCGAGCAGTGAGCAACAGCTACCGCGCATGTGCATGTGCGCGCGCGCGCGCACACACACACACACACACACACACACACACACACACACATACACACACACACACACACGCTAATCAGGCAAGGCCTGAGACTGATTTGCAGAGTCACAGTCAAGAAACACAGCCTTTCTCTCACTCACACACATGCATCCACAGACAGTAATCGGGCACAAGACAAACACGCCCGGTAATTGGTGTTGGCAGAGCGGGTCTCCAGTGATACACCCTGCTGTTAAATCTTTTTTCAAACTGACCTCTCTAGGGTGCAAGTCTGAACAGAAGTGTGGATTCCCAGGGGTCAGAATTTACCCTGTTCATAACAGGGTGGGGGCTGTAGTCCGGGGCAGAGCAGGGCCAGGCCAGTGCCTGTCTGCCTTCTGCATCTCTCACACTAAAACGTTTTCACTCCTCTCCCACATACAAAATGCTATGGAGCAGGTTGGGCTGTGGGCCCCTGGGGACAGAGTCCAATCGCTCAGCTTCTTTGATGGCTTTGAGCGCCCCCTGCTGGTGCTTAGATTAACTCCTCCTGACTCCTTGTGTGCGTGTGTGTGTGTGTGCGCACGTGCGTGCGTGCATGCGCAAGTCTCTCAGTTCCCCATCCACTGCAGGTGTTAAAAGAATTTGAGGTCAGGGGAACATTAAAAACAAATTTCTTTACCATATTTTCATAAATGCTCATGAACCAAGATGTACATTGACCACATTTTGATGTTTTGTTATGACTCTGTGGCTGATGGTTTCCTTGCCCCCACTCTCCCCCCCAGTAACTTCACCCTCCAGTACATGCCCTTCCCCCTCAGCGACATCACCCAAGCCTACCGCAGCTCACCTGAGAAGACAGAACAGGCTCTCACCAAGGTGGGGCATAATGTTAACACACCTCATACAGCACACTGTAACTGGAGCACAGTTGGAGCTGGTGGTCAGCAGCTTTAACATGCATGGGTGCTGTGAAAATAAATGGAGATGTACCCTTCCCTGTGGCACTTTAAACCCTGTTACTGCTGCCCGGCTGCTGCACGATATCCCTGCTGAACGCTTTGCTGGCTAACCAGCCGCTTCACTCTTGGTCTTTGTCAGATCCAGAGGGCTCTGCTGAGGAACAACCAGACGCAGCGTTTCTCCCAAAGGCAGGCTCTGAGACTGCACCAGGGCCTGGTCACCAGTACTGCCGAGCAGGTGTGTGCATGTGTGTGCGTGTGTGTGTGTGAAAGAGTGAGAGCATCAGCTTCAGGAACACCACCAAGTGAGATGACGAGTGGTTTATCCTGTATTTCCTCTTAATGAGTCTTTATCCCCACATTAAGGAGTCTTTATCCCCACATTACTGTTTGTCATTTACTTTTTGCTCCCAGAGCGAGCAGTGTTTATCCCAAAGTCACTTTAACAGCAGTTTATCTTCTCATCATAGTCTCCTAATGACTCTATATTCTCACATTGTGTGTTATTGATTTGTTTTGCAGTAGGCTTTAGGGTGACATGCTAACTACCATTGTAAGATTGGTAAAATGACTTATCTATACAAATGTAATTTAGTTTATGCTCTGTGCTCCACGGTTTGGTGCCCAGCAGACTGGGTATGTGGCCCAGGATTTCATCTGTACAAGGATACCCAAAGCTTTTGATATGATCTCCTAGTCCCCCTTTATTCTTTTAACGAAGCCTTAGTCCTGATTTTCCCCTACAACACAACAGTGTTCGTGCTTTCAGTGCCACGCTCCCTCTGCCCCAGCCCCTCCCCTTTTGCTGACCTCACATGGCCCCGCCCCCTGTCGCCCACCTGCAGGTGATGGAGCGCCTCTGCTTGCGTGTGCAGCAGCAGGTGTGCGTGCTGCGAGGGGTGGGCGATGGGGAGGAGGTGCAGGCCGCCCGGCAGGTGCTGAAAGAGGCCCGCAACTCCCGTGCGGTGAGCAGCCCCGCCACCGCGCGTCTCGGCGTGCGTCACGTTATTACCAGTCACCGCCGCACTCTTTTAATGCTCATCGTTATTTACCTCGTTTGTGCAGTAAAACGCGCTGTGCAAAATCGGGTTCCTTTACACAACGCGAGCCCGTATCCTTTAGGCGTGTGTGATGTTAACTGAGAAGTAGTGATGTCAATGATGATGCCCCCCCCCCCCCCGTTCCAAAGCGGTACCCCTCGCTCTGCGAGTTGGCTCACGTGCTTTCGGTGGATGGTCCGGTCCGACAGAAACTGGACTCGTTGGCTGTTGAACTGGCCAAAGCCGCAGACAAAGAACTGCAGGTACCAGTACCGGTCTGCTTCCTGGTCCACTGTCCTCCTCCTAGGACAGAGCCAGAAGTCAGTGTGTCTGCTTTGATGTGTTCCAGACTGTTTTGCTTGACTTGACTGGTTTGTTTGTGCGCCCGCACCTTCTGGTGTCTGCCCTCGCGCCAGGTGATCGTGGACTCCATGGTGTCCCTGTGCCGCGAGCTGTGCCCACTGTCATCGGCTGCGGCCGAGCACATGACTCCGCCACTGTCCTCCGTGACGGAGCGTGTGTCGGCGCCCCGATCCGCAATCCGGTCGGCACTGATGGAGAGGGCAGCTCAAGACGTGCACCGGGCCCTGGAGTGAGTTTGTCTCTGTGTGTGTTTCTCTGTGTCCCACCCCACCTCACAGGTGACCTTCAGCCATTAACAGCAATACAGACATATAGTCAGTCAGTTTCAATACCACTTCATCCTATTAAGGGACACGGGAAGCCTGGAGCCCATCCCAGGAAACATAAGGCACAGGGCAGGGGACACCCAGGACAGAGCGCCAACCCACCACAGGGCGCACACACACACACACACACTGGGCAATTTGGGGACACCAATCAACCTAACATGTCTTTGGACTGTGGGAGGAAACCGGAGAATCCAGAGAAAACCCACCAAGCACAGGGAGAACAAGTAAATTCCACGCACACAGAATCGAACCCCAGGCCCGGAGGCGCAAGGCGACAGTGCTAACCACCACGCCACCGTGCCGCCCTACAGACATATAGTGCTATAAAATATTAACTACCTGTGAAAACCTCTTAAGGCATTAAAAACTTCCTCATAAAACACTGTAAGGCACACCAGATGAATAGAAATGTGCACATTCAGGCTCACATAAACACCTGCAGTGATAAAACTAACCCTAAACAATCCTGTGAATAACACAGCATCACAAGTGCCCTCATTGCTCTTTAAGTATAATGGAGCAGTAATATTACAAGGTGGGGTAAATCAGCGCTGACCAAATAAACACCAGATATAATAATGAAAATAAACTGAATATATATATATATATAGTTGTAGAATTTATATTCAGGGATAAAAGCCACCGTTTGGGTGAGTGAACATTAAGTGTGTGAATGTTTTTATCTGTCCCCCTTAACAGAGAGGTGAAGCTGTCCGTGGTCTCCTATCTCACCAACTCCATCGTGGATCAGATTCTGCAGGAGCTCTATGCCACTCACAAGACCCTGGTATGGTCGTGTCTGGTCATTTCTGTGCCAAGGTCATGTTGGACCACCTGTTTCGTGTGTGTTTTTATACGACCGGCTTCTTGGTCGTGTGTGTTTGTGCCCGTGTTCAGACGCACCAGGTGTCCCAGATGAAGCTCTGGGATGAGGGGGGCACAGGGAAGCGTACGTATCGACACCGGGACTCCATGGACATCACCGATGAGGAGCTGGGCACCAGCATCGTGAGTGTCTGTTTGTCTCTTTACCTCCAAGTCTCTCTGCCTCTCTGTCTGTCTCTGCTGTAAAGCTGGCACTGAGATATACATCAGTGAGCTTCCTGCACACTCTGGGGTATCAGCCTCAGAAATATTTCTTTGATCTTCATCATCTCTTCACTTCTTCAACATCTGCGCTCTCTCCTTCTCTCTCTCCCTCTCCCTCTCTCTCTCCCCCATTCCTCTGCCTCTCTCTCTCTCTCTCTCTCTTTCTCTCCCCATTCCTCTGCCTCTCTCTCTCCCATTCCTCTGCCTCTCTCTCTCTCTTTCTCTCTCTCTCTCTCCCCTATTCCTCTGCCTCTCTCTCTTTCTCTCTTCCCTATTCCTCTGCATCTCTCTCTCTCTCTCTCTCTTTCCCTCTCCCCATTCCTCTGCTTCTCTCTCTATCTCTTTCTCTCCCCCCATTCCTCTGCCTCTCTCTCTCCCTCTCTCTCTCTTTCTCTCCCCCCATTCCTCTGCCTTTCTCTCTCTCTGTCAGGGATTTTTTAACTTATTCACTGCATTGATTTTACTTTGTTCATGAAAGCTATCAGTGCGCTTTCTGATTTATAATTTAATTGAAATTTGTTGTTTGGTGCACAGAACATAGTATCATAGTATATACACTGTATGGTCATTAGGTAGACCCTAACCTACTCAGTAGTGGGTAGTTTTGTGTGCGGCTCTGATTTGCACTTTGTATGATTGTGGACACTCACCTGTGGACACTCGCCTGTGGACACCTATTGAATCCCTAAGAGTTGGGCTGCCCTATCTGCTTTGTGTCAGTTCTGTACATAAGACGCTGTTTCTCTTACCCACCCTGTAGGACACCATCGCCATTAAAAAGAGGTCTTCGAGGACTAGGAGAATTAGACCTGTTTCCACCAGGCTAAGTGAGTTTCTCCAGCCCCCGTCCTGCATCACCATGGAGATGGGTCTTTGGGGTCCCTGGTGACATGAAACAATTGGCCCCTGGAGTGCTCTGCGCTTGGGAGGGGCTTCATGTGCTCAGGGATGACCTGGAATTTAAACTTTTTAATTAAGGCGTTGACAGCATCTCTGTAAGCCTCTGTGGCTCAACCCAAGAGGGAAAGCATTGCTTGTTTAAACTGATCAGTCTCAAGTATTCATGATTGTCAAACCTTAGTGGAATTCAGTCAGCAGGTCCCCTTTTAATATCTGTTAAACCATAAGGTGAGTGTCCAAATGACTCAGAAACACAGCTTTTGCTACCATTAAGAACACATGATACAAGGCCCTAAAGCATGCTGGAATATTCTGTTAATCAGTTTCTAGAAGCTGTTGACCAGTTATAAATATTTGGCGACACAGCATATCCCAGGATGCACTGGGAGTAGGAAGGGTACACCACAGGTCATACGGTAATGCATCAAGTCCATTCCAGGGTGCATGCACGTACGTGCACATATTCGTTCAGACAGTTGCCCTAATGGGGACTGGTGCAGGCACTAGACAGCCTGAACATCAGGTCCCTGAACTGTCTGAGTAATTCAGCACCTGAAGAAGAAAGCAGACTAGGGGACGCACATGACACTGAGAAAAGCAGCCAAATGTGTACCTGTAGCTCCGCCCGCAGCTGTGAATCAATACCACTGCCCACTGAGATGCCCGCTGCTGAGATGCCCGCTGCTGTGTTAGATTGCTCAGTGCTTCAAAACAAGCTTGAAACTTTTAATAGAATAAGTCAAATGTCATATATCTGACTGTATGTCTCCCCCCCCCTCTCTCTCCTACATTCTCAGGCCTGGGTGATGACTCCAGCTCCTCTCCCCCCTCCACGGCCCCCCATCATTCCACCTCCATCTGTCACTCCACGTCCTGGGAGTGTCTGTCTAGCCTGCCGACCCAAGGCACCCCTCTCAACCATGTGACCAGGGTGAGGCCAAGACCACCCCGAAGGCATCAGAGAGGAAATCTCCAGGGAAATGCTGTGAGACCCACAACCTTTATATAACCTTATAAACAGCCCCCCCAGACCAACCTACAGTATCGAGTATGTTCTCCTAATGTACAGATCTACAATCTAATACTCCATGTCATCTACCCAAGACACATTTGCCTATTTTGAAACTGAACTGTCAACTTTTTACCTTTTAACAAGTACAAGTACCTTAATCTCAGTGCACAGGCTAGTTTGAGTTATCTGTATCTTTGACAGACAGGACTGCGTCACAGCATAGGAGACTGTGATGACAGGAACAGAAGCATATAACAGAGAGAGAAAGAGAGAGGGGGAGAGAGGGATCATCGGTCTGTGTCATGTACCAAGGTAGTACTCAGATTACTTGGCTAATGGATGCTAAGTGGATGAGCGGGAACGGAGGTGGGAGGGGTTTGATAAATGAGCATGGGGGATGGTGCACGTAGCACGCGGCCTTCAGGGCTACACTGCCATCCTGAATCTTCGGTGCCAGGTATGTGAGGGGGGAAGATGTGGGGGCTCCTGGAAGCACTGAAGAGAGGCTGGAGGAAACAGAAGCTGTGGTGATGAAGGATAGGCCAGCAGGAGAAACGAGGACTGGGGTGCTGAAGGTGCAGGTGTTCTGAGCCTAAAGACAATGCAATGAGCTGCTGCTCTTTGGACAGGCAGAGAGAGGACCTCATGTGCAGCAGAGAGGTTATACAGTCCAGGTTTGAGAAGACCAGGGTCTGGACCTGGGTTTGGTAAAGACACAGTACAAGTTTGAGAAGACCAGGGTCTGGACCTGGGTTTGGGAGAGAAATTGTAGAAGAAGAGCCACGTTCAGCTCCCCCTGTAGACTTGGGAAAGTAAGCTGGTTGTTCAGAGATCTTCTGAACTCCTGCGTGAATTCCTTTGGAGCTTATCCTCACTGGAGATGAATGGTGCTGCTTCCCCAGTTCTCAGTGGAATCACTCCAGAGATAAGCAGCAAGACGGGGACCTCGTCAGCCAGGAAGACAGTTAAACACCAAACTAATGTAAGGATTTGAAGCACAGATAAGCTCTGCGCTAACAAATAGCGGAGATCACAGAGTGACCTGAATAGCCCGAGTCTGGCACAGTGTTAAATTACTTTGTCTGCTTGCCAGATTGGGACTTGATTTACCAGCTCAAGTCGCTGCATGTGATTGGCTGATTGCTGGTTTTCCCAGCTCTGGCGCCAGGCTCTGCTGGGCCGTCATTACGCAGGAAGACGCATGTGTTTGATTGCAGTCTGAAAGCCACATTTGTCCCCCAGCAGCATTGTCGTAGACATGGGTCCTTATCGCCGATGGCTTTGTTAACTCTATGTCACCTGCCTGCTGAGGAATACCTGCTTTGCATAATTACTTCTTTCCTATGAATTTCCTGGGATTTGTACCCATGACGCATCTCTTTATGTGGGAAATGCAGGCCAGATATATGCATCACTCGTGTCATTACACTCATAATGTGTGCTTAGAGTATTCATGTAAAATATAGATTTCAAACTGTAAGCAATGGGATAGGTAAAGGGTCTAATTGGGCCTAGACACTGACAGTATATAATTATTAAAATAAATAAAAAATAAGGTTTCTTGATTAAAATAACGGCCTGTGTACCGAACTATGCAAATAAATATTTCAACAAACAGCTGTCAAAACCGAAGTGCATTGTGTACCAGCAAGGACCTTAAGGCGGTTTTTGTCTGTTATTGGCTGAACTCGAGACAGATTAAGTAAAACACGAAACGAAAATGCAAGAAACATAACGACGCGATCATTGCAGATCAGGCAATGAGCTGGGATAAGCAAAGTGTGTGCAATTAGGCGGACAACTAGATTTAGCCATAGTGCAAACATCGTTTCCCACATCCCAGCTCTGTGCAACTCTATTCTAAAGATGACGTGACACACATTTAAAATGCATATTGCAGTTCATAAGAAATTCCTCATCTGTCTAAATCTGTCATTTCTACAGATATTCTTCTAGACGTCCTGACTTTCATCTCTGTGTTTTTTCAACATCTACGTTGTAACCTGTAGCCTTTTACCTCGTGTGAGCTTGTCTCAGCCTAAAACGTCGATGGAAGAAGCGTTCTTCTAGCGTTGGTTAATTTAAAACTGCAGTGGATTCTCTTCTTTTCTGACATGTTCCTTCTTGCCAGTGCAATAAATTATGATGCTTTTAGAAAAGCAAGACATTTTGTCAATGTGTTGTTCCACAGACGTTTTATTAATTAGGACAGCTAGGATTTGAATGTAGTCAGTAGTGGAGCAATTTAGAAGAAAAGTGGTTTGAGTCTCATGTTGTATTCATGAAGAACTGAAGGTAAATACTAAAGGTAAAGGGAAGTGAAGCACCAGATTTTGGTGTACGTATAATTTTGAAATACACGTTCTTGAACTTGGAGTTCTGCAGGTTTGGCTGTAGGTATGAGGGGGAGGAGCTACAGCTGTGGGTGGAGTTTCCTGACCTTTACCCCACCCACATTGGGGTATCATCTTTAAGCACCACACTTGCACAGTTGTCACTTCCACATTTCCCTTTTCAAGGCTCTATGCAATTAAATTATTTGTGTGTGTGTGTGTGTGTCTGTGCTCGTGTGCGTGTGTGTCTGTGAGAGAGAGAGAGATCTCATTACTTGATGAAGAACATCACTTGCCTAAAGTGGGCTTCGATTCATGAGTGATTAATAGCTGTTATTTTTTCGTCTGGTTGGATTCAATTATAAAGTTTCTTGAATGTTCTTGATAAAAGCCCTTATGCTATGTCTGTGGTTTTTGCCTTTCTCAGAAAAAACTTTCAGTGAATGACATATTTAGTCCCCAATAGAATTTGTTACTGGGGTGTTTTTTTACATTCACAGTATTGGAATTGTAGGTTTCGCAATATTGTTTGTTGATAATTATCTTAGTATATAAACTGTGAAGAAAATGACCAACTAACAATACTTAAACTGTTTCTCCTGATATTTAGCTTTGTTTAGTAGTTTACTGGGAGTTGATAATGTTTGTTTTTTATGGGCTGCTGTTACCAAGCAGGTGTGTCTGCGACAGTGATTGTCACTTGCCAGGTAATTTGCAGGGAAATGCCTGATAAACTGTGTTTACTCTGAACATGGACGCGTTCCAAGAGACGCACCTCTCCTGTCTGTAATAATTTACAACCCTGAACATTAACAGAGATGCGTTTCTTCCCATATCTTTGTTGTGCTGTCAGCGTAGTTTCTCCCTGGCTGATGTGTAGATTATCGTGTGCAGACAAACAGGTTTGTCAGTCTTCGTTCGCAGCAGCACTCCTCTGTTTATTGTTCACCTCCTCTGACTTCACACTACAGCGCACTGACCTGAGGCTGAACACCACAGGTGTTGGTAGGGATGATGTTGGTCAGTGAAACGTGATGAACCAAGTCAGCACAAGTGTACAACTGACACATGTAGTATGGCCGACATGCTGTGGGATCTCTTTATATGCAATAATATATTGGCTAATATGCTGTGGGAAACCTGGGCAGACTGAAAATTAATGGGAAGCAGTGCAGTAGCGAATAAGACCTTTATGCTCTTCAGTCCTGGCTGACAACAGAACTCAGGTGACCCCACCTGCCAGCTGTAACACAGCACCCTTCCCTTGACTACTGAGCAGTGATTGGCCAGGGCTATTTTTCAAAGATCCAATCGTCCCCTTGGAGGTGGGGCCTGGCTCCTGGCAGTCGCTTCAGAAGGAATGGCTGATGTGTGGGTCAACGACATGCTGGTAATGATCTTGCAGTGCTGCTAATGTCCTCCTTCCTCTTGGTGGGGAGACCTCATTCCACATAACGAGGCTCTCTTTTTTTCACTTTTTTTAGAGTTTTAATTGACTGAGCACTTCTCAAAGAGACTGGAAAACAGCCTCGTTCTGTTGACTTATTGCACGCATTCTGCAGCATCGTCAGAGCGGCCTTGTCTCACATTGCAAAGCGGTAGCTGTAACATATTCCTGTTTTTAAAGCAGATAAAGGCCTTCCTCTGGCACACTCTGCAGACCAGTGGACTGGAGAAAGCACAGTCGTATTTGAGAATTCTCTTTGGTCTTTTTTTAAAACTTTTTAAAACTTGGGTGCCGTGCCCTCCGTTCTGATTACTCTCTTCCACTGTAAATAAATGCTCATTAACATAAATGCAGATAATTGTCATTTGCTTGTAGAAACGGTGGGTGTGGTTTTACTTAACAATAATTGGCAGCCGTTCCCAGGGGCCTTCAAAGGGGAATCATGGGGAGTGAAACCAAGTCTTCCTCAAGTCATTTCCTTTAAAGCACACCTGCTGCCCTGCTTCACCTCAGTCCATGTTCCCCTCCCACATCTATTTATGGTTCTTCACCCAATTATTTTTTCTCGTCTCTCTCCTTTTCCGTTCTGCTATTCCGTTTTTCTCCTCTTGTTGGATGCGCTGGACCCTTTGATCTCAGCTTAGCCGTGTCTCCCTTCCCGGTTTGTCTTCTCCCCTCGGTTAATTTTCTTTTAGCTCTGGCCGTGCCTCAGACTGGCGCTGGAGTAGCACAGAAATGTGAGGTGATGACGGAACATGCAACATCTGCTGGTTGCAGCTTGTGTTCGTTGTTACTTAAAATGTGAAACAGTCACTCTCCCTTTATGAAACCAAGACTCAAAATATGTTATTGTTATGGGAAAAAAAACATTGACATATGCTATATCTGTTTACACTCTTGTCTCCCCCTCTTTTTAAATCCCTGTTGCTGCAGCATTGCACAGAAAATGGAGCAGTTACCCCCCTAGATGATGGGCTGCCTGACTTTTACACCAAGAGAGTCCTACCTGACAGGTTCTTGCCTTTTTTGCATTGACACACTCTCATGCACAAGTCTCCTTGCATACAGTTACACACACACACACACACACACACGCACACACATACACACACACACCTGTGATTAATGTTCCACTCTCCTCCTCTTTTCCTTAGTCAGCTTTCATCTGTCCATCATGCTCAGTTCATCAGAAGAAAGAAGAAGCGCAATGTGCTGGCCATCTTTGGTTTCCGTAGGAACCGGAACTCAACACTGTCCAATCACGGGACAGAGTCGGGTGACGGGGGTGTGCCGTCTGAAGATGAAGGGCCAGCCATGACGGCAGCTCCTAGCAAGTGGGTGTATTCATTAGCATTTTGTTACCAACAAACTTTTTGGAAAATGTAAACAGTACTGCAGTGTTAACTGTGTATAAATACTGTGCATCACCACTGTGTTAGTGATGAAGAAATACTGTACACTAGCACTTTGTTACCACTTCACTTTCAACAATGTTTCTCTGCTGTGATAATGTGCAATGAGAGAGTAACAATTTACATGGTGCATCTGCTGGGATAAAGTGCAGTTAGGGCCTTTGTGTGTCTCCATCTAATGAGATAATAGGCTTTCTAATTGCACTTTTGTCTACCAATCTACTAAAGTAATCACATTTGGCATTAATTATGGAGGAATGTGATGTTCAGCTTGTCTGTGGACAAGCAATCGGGGAACACCATGCTGGGAACTGGAGAACCTCACATCTGAGATGGGATACACAAGTATTCCTCCTACACATTTGTCATAAGGAACAAGCAGAGAGTGTAGATGTACAGTAAAATAGCAACTGACATGTCAAAGTTAATCTCTGTGCCTATTCCACTCACTGTTGGTTCATTTACAGTCACCTGTAAAGATTATAAAATGAGGCTGTGATAACCAGACCACAGGCAGACCTGTTTTCCAGATGTTCAGGCTGATAAAATGATTAGTAGTGGCGCGAGTCCAAGCTAACCAGAATGTTGTTGGCTCTAATCCCAGGAGAGGGCTGCTCTTCTATCGTGAACCATCAGCAATAATCTATATTGTGTAACTAACCGTGTGATTGTGAAAATATCCACAAACCCTTGAACTGCACCAGCACTAAAAATGTTCACAGAACAAGTACAGAAATAACAACTCAAGTGAATGGAGAGTACTGTCCATGGTACTGAACTTTATATGCAGAAATGTGTGAGGGAGCTGTCTATGGTTCTGATCTCCTGTTGCGGCAGTTAATGGCCACTGTCCGTGGTTCTGAAATCTACATCTGAGATGTCTCTATATAGAGATGATCCTAAAAGTGTTCATGACTCTCTCCATTCTTGCCATAGCTGTAGAGCCTCTAATTGCAAAGCCATTAATGTTGCTGATGCATAGACCAGACCAATGCCACTGTGGTTTAATTTCTTTTTTGCTTGGTGTTTTTCTCTCCTCTCAGGAGTGCCATGGACAATGTGTACACTTCTTTCGAACCCCCAGCAGATGAGGGGACAGCAGACATCTACGCAGAGGTGGCTGATGAGAAGGTGGAGGATCAGAAGCGCTGGAACCCAATTGGACTGGTGGGATATCAGTCCCTAGTGAGCACAGCCCTTCCAGAGGAGGGCATAACAGAACCCCCCAGCCTTTCACAAAGACAGGTACTGGCTTTTTTTTTGCATCTGTAGTAGTCTTCTCTCTTCTGTTTACTTTTCATACATTTATGAATAGGTTTCTTGCATATTTTTGAATGGGAGTTTCATGTTAAAAACTTCTTCAATTTTACCTTTAGCTCACCAACAAAATTGTGAGTGAAGCCTCCTAAATAGAACCCTTGTTAAAATCACTGACTAAACTGATTGGTATCGTACAGTCAGCCACAACCAATGCCGTGTTGTGAACTGTTTGAGCCCCTTAAGGGACCTGGTTCTGCTGTTCCAGCAATCGGACCCTGAGCCAGAGCAGGACGAGTCTGCTGAGTACAGTGTTATCAGGAAGACCCGGAAAGGTCAGCCTCCGGAGGAGGAGAGCCTCGGGGAGAAGCAGCCAGAGCCACAAGTGTGCCAGGGAGAGAGGCCAGCTGCCAGTAATGGTGACAGGGAGCTGGTCCCAGAGCCAAATACAAACAGAGAGGATGGCCCGATCTGGCCCTCAGAGGCAGGCCCAGAGGATCTACAGCCTGACAGACAGGTCCAGCCAGCACAGCTAGACGGCATGGCAGACCAGCTGCACGCAGGAGCCCATCACAGCCCAGCCCAGAGTAGACTGAAACCAGACCCACCTCCTCAGAGCACCAAACCCAGCCTGGCCAGCGTGAACCAGAGACACCTGCAGGAGAGTTGTGGTACTGCAGCTCTTCTCTATTCAGCTGTTTACTGTTGTGTTGATCGTTTACTGTGTACTTACATGCGATGAAGTTCTGAAGCTAACAGCTTCTGCTTATTCCCTAGTTCTCTGTGTCAGAGAATGGTTGACAGGTAGCGCTGATCTCTGTTGGTGTGAATTTGAATAGTTTGGTATTTATGAGGCAACATTACAGTGCTGTGAAGCACTTTTGCCTTGCTGCTGCATCAGTATCAAGGTTTTTTAGATTCTCTTTTGCCGCACTTTGGTTGAATTTACTCTCGTTCGTCTCTTCCTGCAGATTCATCCCTGGAAGAGGAGTCAAGTGTCTGTAAAGGCAAGGATCTCAGTAATCAGGAGAAAAGAAGGGGAAATGAAAATGGTGAAAAATACAGAGAAACAAAGGAGACATCTCCCCTTATTTTTGAGAAGGTGTGTGTGTGTGTGTGTGTGTGTGTGTGTGTGTGTGTGTGTGTGTGTGTGTGTGCGCGCGCGTGTACATGCCCAGGCAATTCTTAACAGTCGGAGAATGTGAATCATGTCCCTTGACTCCCTCTATAGTCTGCTGACCATCAGCCAATCAGCAGAAGGGATTTGACAGACACACACCCTACTGTAACTTCACCTAAAGATACAGCCACTGAGAAGAAGGCCCGCCCTGCCAAGCCACCTGCCCCCTCCAAGCCTGTACTTCCATTGGCTGATTCAGCTGTCAGTCTAGGTAACTGGGAGAACCCCAGTCATTCATATTGCAGAGATGTATTCTGCACCACACATGTTGCAAAAACTTGAAAATAATTTCTAAAGGGCTGTATGTCTTTTTCCAGCACTTTATCAAAGGAACCATTCACACAGTACAATATTAATGGTCAATTTCTGTTCTTGTAATATTCACAAATAAAAACAACGACTCTGTCAACTGTTACAGTTGAAGATAGAGAAGCAGAGTTGCTGACATGGGTTTAATTGTGGTCATTATAATTGTGGTCATTGTTGCCATGCACAGGGGAGGAGTCGTCCAGATCGTCAGCCCCTACCAAGCCATATAGGAACCGAAAAGCTGTCTCCTGTGATACAGGTACACCATGAGCTAATCTCACACACACACACAACCGTCACCTCAGGACACCAGCACCCAACGATGCATTTGCTGCAGTATTTGCTGCTGCTCCCTTGCAGGCATGGAGAGGGACAGCCCCACCAACCTGGAAAGGCCACCTGACCGCAAGCCACCTGTGAAGAAACCTAGGGTCCCCTACAACAGAAATAGGTCCCTGGACATCCCCGGTACTGAGGCCACCTTGACGTGTATCCCAGAATTCCCAGTGTGTTTGGCATTTTATAAACAGTTTCGCAATGCAGTTCTTATGCAGTATGTACATATAAACTTGTGTACATTAAGTATGCCTTTGTTGGGGTGTCATCTATGCTCCCACACAGCTCAGATTTGTACATCCCAGAAGATGTTACACAATTCTCATAGATGCCCCACCTGTCAATCATTACTTCAGCCAATAAAGACACTAGTCAATCGATGTAGAAACAGAACATTGAGACGTGAATGAAACCTGGACAGTTTAATGACCATAGAGATGCAGGTGGAACTGGAATCTATAACCTCTAATCCAGAAATAGGATTTTGGAACAGCGGCAGTTCTACAGACAACACTGACATGTTAAGCCTGATATAAATGAGGGAGACAATAGTCTAGTTTAAATTCAGATTGTTTTCTGGCTCTATTGTAGTTCACACAGTTTGGGTGGAGGTGACGATGACACACAGACCAATAGGATTGTTACCAGGAAGAAGTTTAAAATGACATGTTGAATTATGAGTCCTCTAACCTGCCCCCCACCCTCCCTTCACCGACCTCCTTTCCAGGCAATGGGAATTCAGAATCTGGCAGCAGTGAAGCGTCGTGACGACAGCGGAGGCCGACGACAGTTCCCATGACAACTGTGTGATATTATTTTACGCTGGAGGACGAAGATGAAAGGAGAGATGGGAAGAGAAACGGAGACGGATAGGACTGTGTATGAAGTGAACCCACTCGCTGTTCAGCAGCATGTTTCCTTCTCGTCTCCAGGTTGCTGTTAACGCGGTTTTATACCATTACGTGTTACGGTATATATGAGACGCGCATCGACGCATTCTGTTTCGCGCAGCAAAACTGTTCGTTGCCTATACTTAGATTAGCATGAACATATGCATTAGTACAGTCACATGGTCATGTTCTCTTCAGTGTGTCTCACACACACACACAAACACACACAAACACACCTGTGTTAGAAGGCTTTCCATATGCTTGCACTTTAATGTTACTCCTGGTACTCAAAAACAGATGGGGAATGGATCATATATGGAACGTATGAGCTTTCTGGTTTCTTAACACCTTTGCTTGTAGTTTGCAGTTTGCTGTAACGTTTCTACAACATCAGTTCTTTTCAGGGGTACCTGTAATTTTTGAGCCCTGGCAAAGATGGAGAAAGAGAGAAACACACACACACACACACACACACACACACACACACAAACCTTTGAGTACAATCCCTGCAGGCCTTTTCACACTTCAGTGGATGAAAGTGTTGCTTTTTTTCCAGCTATCTCAGGCAAGGCAGAGCTGGTGGGTCACATGGGGGGGGACAGAGTGGGGGGGGGGTTATGCTTTTGGCCTTTTTACCCAGTTGCTTCCTTGCATTCATGTCATGCTCCTTAACAACAACCAGTGACATAATACATTCATGTATAACTTCAATAATTCTTTGAAGTACTATATGTAAATATTTAATGAGGATTTACCTAACTGCAGATGTTTTAAAAAGTGATATGCAGCTCAATCAGAAATGATTTTTATTTTTAACAATTTGGATTGCTTTGATACAGTACTGATTGATTTCAGCATTTATATGATTTTTGTTATAATTTTGCGTATAATTTCATCCGAGATAACTGTTGAACACAACTGATAGATTTTTTTGTTCTTTTTCTTTCATTTTCAACGGACTGAAATATAAAATATTTTATAAAAGCTGAAATAAGATTATGAATTTGAATGAATAAACTATGCTGATGGTAAATGGCCGTTTCTGACGTGTGACATTGATTGACAGCTGTGCTCAGCAAATCGCCAACCACATCCTTTCCGCTGCCCTGCCTATAGCACGTCCATGTTAATTGTACCATAATGAAAATAGCTTGAAAGTTACATAAATTACGGCTGTATGTTTTATTAGGCACCATTTTGCATGTGATATTAGAATTGCTCTACATAGTACAGCAGGATATTTTTCTATTGTTATATGTAGTGTTTTTTCTATAACGTTCTTCATTTTAGTTTTTAAGGATGGACAAAGAGGAAATGTTTGTATCCTTACAACGTGTGACTTTTCAAGGTGTGTTCTTACTGTGGATGGATGTTGGGTGAAAACAGTGCAATTGCTGTCCAGTAGAGGGAAGCATAGCACTATATAGAACGAGCTGGGCTGTCAGGCCAGCGACAGGCACGGGCAAGATAGTGGAAAATGGGCATGAACTGTTAAACTAAACAGTGCTGCTCAGTGATTTGCTGTTAAATAACAGTTTTGGTGAGGAGTGGTGTGAGTAAGACCACCTTACTACATTCACAGCAGTGGTGGTCTTTTGTGGTCTGTTTCCATAACTGGTGAAGCTGTACCCGGCTCAGAGCAAGTCAGGATCAAATCCGTCAGCATTTCACCAGTGGCGTCATAGTTTTCTCTCCGGAATAGTTACCCATTAAAAATGCGAGTGACTTTATTTTATTTGATATGCAAGCAGAGTATTACGAGTTCATTATTTTACCGTGGCTCTTACTTCTCTGTTGGATCGATGTAGGATTACAACGTCAGCAGTAATTGCTCGTTATGAGCGTGCTTAAGGAACCGTGTTCAGTATTTCTTTGCAGACATTATATGGGGGCCTTTATAAATATTCATGAAATACACTTATTTGGTGTCAATGGAGCGATCGTAACACCCCCGGTACCGCAAAACAAGCTGGATGCAGACGTCACACGCTCAGATAGCGGCGGTCTCTTTTGACAGCGTGCGTTTGCGTCTCTCGTTAAGAACCCCCCGTTAGAGGCGTTTGCATCCTCAGTCATCTTCGTGCTTTTATTCTTGGCAGGTGCGTTTGACAGAGGCGCCGGATCGAACAGTAAGACGTCAGGGTGTCGGCGTGGGACAATTGTCTGCTGAAAAAAAAAAAACACACAAGCGTATGCCGTGCGACCTTTTTGTAACCTTTGAAAGTCAATCCCGTGAGCGTCAACGAGCGGAACGATCTCCAGGCGGCTCCTCGCTTTGTTTCACAACGCCTCCAATTCCAATCGATGGACAGAAAGAGCAGTTGAATGAATGACAGTAGGGAGATGAAGTGATAGAAAGAGGGAAGAGAGATGAATGATGGACTTGGTGTACGTATGCACTGACATCCGTGACCTTCATCTGAAAATGTTACAGAGACGGTCATGAAGGCTGTGCGTGTGTGTGTGTGTGTGTGTGTGTGTGTGTTAGACAACATCCCTACCAAGTAACAGATATGTCACATGCCCATAGTAAAAATCAGTTGTGTTCTCAATTTTTCTTTGTTAGAGTTGTTCCGTTTGGGTCCATTGTTCGTGATGTGCACGTGGAGAGCACAGTGGCGTTGTGTCCGAGCCAGTTCAGGTGAATCCTTACTTTCCCAGTCCGCAAAGTGTTTCTTCTCTCCACATCTGCACATGCAGTTTTACGGTGGACTAAGTGATAAAGCAATTGAAGAGTCGCTGCATGTTCAGAGAGTTTCTGTCTATCCCACATGCTGAGGGTTTGTGCGTGCCCATGACTCATGTGTCGGCTGTCTCGGGTTGTCAGGGATTATTTTCTGTTACCTCAGCGACACTTGCTTAATGAAGGTCACTCTTGCATTTTTTTTTCAGTTGTTCATCTCCTTAACTCAATGCTGCTCACATCCTACAATCATGTCCGTAACAGCCAACGTTCACGCGGTCATCCTAGTAGATCTTAAACAACACACACCAACCACTGTCAAGAGATTTTTATTTTTTAAAAACTATAAACCATTTTCAGTGCCCAGAGCTTCTTCGGACTGAGCATAATATCCATTTCTATTACTGGTTCTGGTGCAGAACTATTTGTACTGTTATTATAATTCTTGTAATGCATAAGAATGACAATCTGTGAAGCCCCAGTCCCAATAAATCACAGGCACAAATACACTACTGTGCATTAACACATTCTGCATAGTAACATGTTCAATTACATGGTCTCTATGTGCTCTGACGTTTTTTTTGAAGAATCAAATTGAGAAAGAACTGGTATATAGTCATCATACATGAGAGGTTCTACTATAGACACTTAAAAACTGTCTTTGCTATTTCACCACTTCTCCAGTGTTACTAAGCAACATACTTTCTCTATCCTGAGAACCCGCAAGACAGAACTAGGAAAAGAATAATATGGGATAATTAGGAGTCCTGGTTAGCACTGAAAAAGGTGGTCGCTGATTGTAAGAGCAGTCTTCTCTGACAGGAAAAACTACGTGGTCTAAGATCTAGCTGGAAGCTCCCCATGGTGCCCAAGACAGAGTCTTGTCTGTGGTGGTACTTTTTGGGTTTGAGAGCCAGGCTGCTTCCTTTCCTCGGATTATAACCATGTATCGCCAAAACATGCTGTTCCTTCTCTTGCTGACAATTATGGTTTCTTTTCTATGTTTTCAGCAGAAGGTCTTGTGTTATCCTCCTGTGTAATCCGAGGGGGGAGGGGTCAGAACGGGACAGTACTGGATTCAGTAAGGGAGGTGAGGACAAATTTTATTCTTCATAATCCCACATCTGTAATCTGTTCATCCCACTTCATCCCTCTGTCACGCCTTCTCCATCACTAGCAAACCTCCTCAACCCCCATTTATGAGGCAGGGGGCAAAGGTCACCGTAAATGATGATGTTTATTTGTTCACTGTTGTAGTTGCTGTTTGATTGGCTAATGCGTATGTTCGAGGTAACGTGGTGTCTCTGAAGAGTGTCACGCATAGTGTCGTCTTGGGAAAAGCTGCAGAATTTTTGTATTTATATCAGCAAAGATGTGATTAATGTATAAATACATCTAAATTTAAATAGCACTGTTTTAGAGCTCTGGAAACTCAAATGTTACCGCACAAAGACTGCATGATTCATTCACCTTAAACACTTTCTGTTTTTAACTTTTTTGATGGTCAAGGGAACGACTGTTAAAACTAAATTTGTAACCTTGGAGAATTTTGGTAAGACAATTTAAATATTAATACTTAGGTTTTTCCCCCATTTCCATCTAAAGTAGGTCATAGCAACAGCAACACCTTGGACCATGCTTGGAAAAGAGGATCTGATGTTGTTTCTTCTGCAGTCTGGGTAATTTAGGTTTTTAGATTACATTACATTAGCCAGAATATGATGAGCCTCACACTGGCATATGCATGTGCATGCACACACAAACACGCCCACACACACACACGCACAAGTTTGTTTATCCTCCAGGTCAGTCTGAATTTCTCCAGTCTGCCACCATGTTGCTCTCAGCAGGTGCTGCAACTGTAAATACCTTCAAAATACAGTTTGCCCTGGAAATTGAAACGACACGCATCAAAATGCAGTTTCCTGTAGAGGAGCAGATTAATTGACAGGGGGATTTGGTAATTCCCAAAGAGTCGAACCCCAGGTTAATATGTGATCTGCAAGACAAACTTCCGCTTCTAGACTGGAGGGGTCAAGCGATCTGAAGACAAATGATGGAACATACTGTAGCCTAAGGAAGATTAGTCTGTCTCAGGGCAGTCGAGCACACATACAGTCGCTCGCACACACACACAGTCACACGCACAGTCACACGCTGAGTCACAGGCACCCAAAAGAATCCCTCGTGTCAGACGTTCCAATTTCACATGCAAGTAGAAGCAGATTTTCTCACCTCTGGGTCGGTCTGTTAATAATGATGTTGCTACGGCAGGTGCTGCTGGCAACCCGTCTTATCTTAGTTTCCTCCCAGTAAAGCCCACCAGATGAATTTGGAGCTGAGGCCCCGACTGAACCCTGTCACTGACACTGCCATCTCTTGAAGCCCAGAGACCTACAGTCTCAAAACTTCAGACAGCTCTTGTCTTCTGAAGACCTACCCCCCCCAAGGAGTAAGATATTGGATGAAAGGGCTAATGCTCCCAAGGGAGTCTATTATTTATGAAGATGTGAATCTAGAGAAAGAGCAAGGGGCCACAGTTGTGTCCGTGCGTGTGCGTGTGCGTGTGGGGGGGGGGGGGAGAGAAGCCACTCGTTTTCCTCTCAATATCTATATTTATATCTGCTTTTCATTTATCCCATTCCCTCGGCTTACTGAGAGCCATGTGTGTCGACTGGGAGCCCGGATCACAACGCTGGTTTCAGACCTCAAAAATCGACTCTGATTTTCTTCCAGTTCTGCGGAGGGCAGCTCTCCCAAAGGAGCTCCTTGCTGCTCGACACTGTAATCTTACTCCCTGGAAAAATTCTGGACGTCTAATTTTTAACTTCAAAATTTTTGTCACATTATTTCTCCAAGACTTCCTTCTGCAGGAATGAAATATCCCACCAAGTCCTCTGGGAAATAACATCGAAGATCAGATAAGATCACAGAATGAGATGCGTGACCAAAAGACCTGCAGAGCAGCAGTTAGAGCTGTATAGAGAACCTCATCTCAGGGTGCCCGAAGATGCTCAGGGTGGGGATATCTTCAGAACCGGCTGTTCTGGATCCACGTCTTTTTAATATTTCAGTCCCTTCCACCCCTGTAGGTACCGCAGTCCTCTGCAGATCCTTCCCTCTGCACAGATCTGCTTGCATCTCTAGGATAATGATCCATACAGTGTTCTTACACTTTATAACAGGTGACACCAGCTACGTATGACTAAGGCAGTGAGATGTCATGCAAAAACATCAGTGTTTTTGTTTGCATATGCCATATCTGTGAAATCTGCGAATATGTTTCAGCTGTGTGTGTGTGTGTGTGTGTGTGTGTGTGTGTGTGTGTGTGTGTCTCCATGAGTGTGTGTATATCTGAGGATATGCTTGCTGCCTGTGTATGTTTCTCTGGACCCTTTGTGCATAACAGGGCTGTCATCCAATCAGCACAGATGACTTCAGCGACAATGATGAAGCCCCTGAAGTGTTTTGTTAAATACATTTACATTTACATTTATTCATTTAGCAGACCAATTTGTCCAAAGCAACTTACAATGAATAGTACACGTGCATGTCACGAAAAAGGTCAAACAGTATCAGAGAATCTAACAGTCAGTGCTGTCCTATTCTCAAAGTTCAACATGATTAAGTCAAGCAATTCTCACACACATCATACAAGTAAAGGGAAAAGTGTAAACATATAATATAGAACGTAACTCTTGTATAAACTACAAAAACACAAACAAGCAGCCTTGCATCAACGGAGTGAATGGAAGCAGAGATGATGAAGGTGAGGTTTTAAGTTCTGAGGTGCTCCCTGAAGAGACGTGTCTTCAGTTGGTGGACAGGGACGATGAAGTCCTCAAAGCAAGAAAAAGCTCATTCTACCATATAGGCAGCAGAGAAGAGAATAGCTGAGGTTTACCAGTCTTTAGGAGGGCTGCAACCAGTCTCTTCCCATTAGCGGACCGCAGAGACCCGGAGGGGACATAGCTCTTAATTCGGGACCAGAGGTAACCTGGAGCAGTCCTATTGATTGCCTTCAACGTAAGCATCAGGGTGTTGTATTTGATGTGTGCCTGAACCGGAAGCCAATGTAGCAAGACGAGCAGGGGAGTGAAGCGCATCCGTTTGGGAACATGCATCTGTTTGAGAATGTTGATAAAATACTGCAAACAGACTCACGATGCAGAGATTCAAGGGTTAGGTTCGGGGGGTGACTGGGCTCCCAAAAACATGGTCTTTAGGAGAGGTGCTCTGTGTTTCCCCTTCCTGCTTTGTGACAGGTGGTCTATGTTTCCCCTTCCTGCTTTGTGACAGGTGCTCTGTGTTTCCCCTTCCTGCTTTGTGACAGGTGGTCTGTGTTTCCCCTTCCTGCTTTGTGACAGGTGGTCTATGTTTCCCCTTCCTGCTTTGTGACAGGTGCTCTGTGTTT
>JABJVR010048274.1:1447-24933 GCA_025773905.1 Chitala chitala
GCACAGCCATGCAGTGTCATCCTGGGCAGCCCAGCCATTTGAGTGGCGCAGCACAGCCATGCAGTGTCATCCTGGGCAGCCCAGCCATTTGAGTGGCGCAGCACAGCCATGCAGTGTCATCCTGGGCTTGTAAGAACCCATTTGTGCCACTTCTGTCATAGCAGTACCGCCACTCAGAACCCTACCGTGTGCCAGCATCCTCCCACAGAGAGACGACTCACGTTGGTTCAGCCAGTGGGCTCGTGTCGTTATAACGACCATGCTCTTCAGACCTCAGCTTGTTGTGTCACTGGGTTTAAAAGATGAAATGAAGCGTAACCAGTGTAATACCTGTGAAGTGCTCCCAGTCTACCTGCCGGGGACTGCACGCTTTTTTACCTTTGGGCTGAGATGCCCAATACAAAAGGCTAATTTGTTGTTGGAGCTGAGGTCTTATAACAGGTCAGAAAACAATAAATATAAGCAGCAAGTGAAGCAAAAATGAAGCAGTGCTCAAGTTCTGTTGGTGGATGGAACCTTAAGTTTTTGCCAGGACTTGATCTAGTTACATGAGCACTGTTTGCCTGCAAAATACATTATATCACCTCTTTTGTTTACTGTGGACCTCCAAGCTGATGAGAGATTAAGTTAAAAGGTAGTGTTGAACCTGTAGTCAACCAAACTGCATCTCCAACCCAGTCAAACTGGATCGCTCAGTCTAACCTGGATGCTGGTTCTGTTGGCTCAAATCCAATAGCAGACTGTCTTGTAAAAGATGTCTCACAAGTAATGTCATATATGCGATATAACTATTTAATTGTACTTTAAAAAGTCACAGCTCACTTATTAAGTGAATGGTTGACATCTATAATATATCCATTTAAAGGTTTAGAGGCTTTAAGAATTTTAAAACCAGTGTAGATATTATGCTATATATAGCTTCAAATGTGATTTACACAAAGAATTATTTAAATAAGCTGCTTAATTGAAAAGCACCACATTTCTCCTTTTCATGTATCCGAGCCCTAGACCTTCCCCATATTATGACACATTCATCTGAATATTATTAGAGATGGTAGAAAAAACATTGCACTTCTTTTTCTGTCAGGGGGAGAAACCTCATGTTTGACGGCATTTGGAAGGATGCACATGTACCTGTGTGTTGGTGGGACACATAAATATGTTGTGTTGCCTTTCTCCCAGAGACAGGTCACAAAATGTGAGTCTTGAGGCATAGTGCCGTAGAGCTTACACTGTCTACCAAGAACAGGGTCCGCCTCCCTGAACTAACGCATGGTAACAACTGCGCTGGCAGAAAGAGGGCAGTCGCTATGGTTGGCCTTCTTGACAGCTACATTGCTTCTCATCACACCTCTGCACGTCTCACGCTCACACTGGTCTAACTTTGACAAGAGGTGAGAATTAAACATGCATGTGGGAGAATTATTTCCAGAACGATCACAGTAGGGACAATCTTCTTAATATTTGCGTGCTAGCCTTTGTAAGCCTTTTTGTTTTTTATTGCAGGTGAATATGATTAAGGAGCATTTATGCAACTGTTCCTTATGTGCATATCTACTTGTTGCATCTCCACTGAGTGCTCACAGATCCAAACCTTTGAGCTGAAATATTCTGGAAGCACTTAGTTGACATGCAGAGGAGATAAAAGGAAAAATGGCTTTTCAAAGCATGGCACTGTGGCTCCCAGTCTTCGATCTGTGTTAGTCCACCTCTTTGAGATCTTTTCAGGTAGGTTGAGAATGTGCAATAATGAGGGAAAGAATATCAGGCAGCCTAGTGTGACTTGGGTTTAACATTTTATTCAGGCCAGAGAAAAAGATACACTCTCCCACCCCTTGTTTAGTATAACCTGGCACAGGGTTCAATAGCCTTACTGGAATTTTTTTTTTTGGCGGTTACCATGGCAACGACGACTCGGATGATACAGACCTAGTACTAGGAGGACTTCACTGACATCAGCCTGGCCCATGTGTGTGAGTGTGTGTGCAAGAGAGACAGTGCGTGTTAGTATGCACGCCTGCGTGTGTTGCTGAGAGCACCAGATGTTAACTCAACTGCCTGTGAAGGCACTGGGGCGTTAATTCCCTGTTCATTAAATTTTCCTGCATGCCATGCACCCAAGGATCAGAGATGTTACAGGGTACATCTGTGGCGTGTGTTGCCTGGCAATAGCACAATGTTGCTTTTGTGTTTATGTCTGTGGTGTTTAACCAAGAGAAGTAAAACCGCTGCTGGAACTGTTTCAAGTCTCACAGAATAAAACTGTTGGAGTCCGCCACCAGATGAGCTGGTGACTTGCTATATATAGCAGCTGAAAGGTGGTGTTTTATCTTTGGAATCATATGGTGCAGTGATATGAAGTTGCTCCAAGCATAATGTCTGGCAGAAATGCTTGAGATGTATCCCATGAGACCACACTCCTCACTTTCCACGTGCATTCGCTAAGTTAATCAACTATGTTAACAAAAAAAACTTTCTATGTAAGTGCATATGACACAAATGGCTGCAGAAAGCCACGAAACAAGGTATTTTGCAACACAGATGGTTTTTGCTGAATTGGGACATCTTCTTTCTTGGCAGACTCAAAGGCTTGGCTCAGAACTGAGAGAACGACAGCTGGGCTTCACACAACCAGACACTTGCTATGAAAACAGAGACTCAATTAAAGTTAGGCACTTCTTAATAAACTCCGTTCTAAAGTAAAGGATAACTTTAAAAACCCACTCGAGTCATTAAATTACAGCTACTGAGGACTGGACCTTACAGTGCATGGAAGCACCCAGTCAGCCCTTTTAAAACTCCATGCTATTGTATGCAACCCCGCTGACCCATTTAACCCTGTTCAGCCGAAAGTCATTATCACGTGTCCCTTGATAGGGGACTGGTGATCAGTCATCATACTGATGTGAATGACCAACCAATACCAGCACTCCTGCTCTGTCTCCTGCTGCCTTGTGCCACAGAGTCTTAATTACTGTACTTTGAACAACTTGTTTGTGTATTAATTTATTATAAACACGAACAGTCCTTTTATGCCTTATGCTTATAAACCTCACTAATTAATTCTAAGCTTTTCTACGCACTGATAAGCGAATAAATGTTCTTCTCGAGTTTGAAGTCGCCGTTTCCCTGCATTTTCCGTGGTTCAGCATTTTCTGCTCATAATTGCTCTTAGTCCTGCTATCTTTAATTAAGGCAGTCTTTTTCAGTTTTCTCTCAGGGACGTCTGCCCTTGTGCAAGGGATGAAAACGTTTAAAGTTTCATGGTATGGATTCACATAAAACCAGCTTTCATCTGACTCACTGCCCTTGTTTAAAACTGAGATTAAAGAATGCAATTGCTCACTTTTTTGAGTCTACGTTTTCCCATGGTAGCAAAAAGCAGGGAAAATGTTACCCATGTTTGATGAGCCTTGTTCTTAGTCAGTGGAATGGGTGGGGTGTAAGCGCAGTTAGCAGAACACTATCAGATAGGTTAAACCATACTGCAGTTCCACATCCTGATAAGGTCCCTCATTGACCAGCAAAAGGAGACAGTCAGGAGAGATGGAGAAATGATACGGTCACTATTCACTGTTAGTGTTTACTGATGTGTCATCACTGTCCGTGTGTGTGGACATACTTACTAGGTATTACTGTGTGGGCTATACAGTAACACAACACTCGGTTTGGAGGAAGTGTTCTCGTGTTGTCTTTGTTATGTAACAGGGCAGTCTGACTGTGAATGTTAATGCAAAAACAGATCAAATGAGAACTGTCTGTATAATGAGCAAGCAGTTTTTTGTATTTAATGTGACATACAAGCTAACTATGATGATGATAAGAAAACAAATATTTTAAAGTTATAAAAAAGAGGCATACAATTGCTCTGTCTGGCTCCGTGCCCTGACTTCATCATGTTTAAAATATACCATGCTTTCAAAATGTCATTCTCCAACTCTGATAACTCTATTGTTTTCAAAGGCAACTGTGAGTTTTAGAACCCAACATCTACTGGGGACACATTCTGCAACATGCTGTGATTATTTCAGCTTGTTCACTTATGCTTGTTATTTTCCGAAGGTGGCTCCTTGCACCGATCTGAGCCAATTTCTCTTGGGATTACTAGTGAATGTTAATTTCCTGATGTGGGTTTATGGAGGATCTGCCTTTTGGCACTGTGTGCTTTGGTCAGGTGCCTTGAGAGGCATCTCATTGTGTGTTTTATTCCATTTGTAAATTCTAAACGAAAATCCATACACACAAGGATGCTGCTCACAGATGAAGGCTTGTTTCTCTGTCCATAAATACATAGCATTCCTGTTTTTTTCCTCCCCGCAGTAGTACGGTCGTGCTGTGCTTCCCTGCTCTGAAGAGCCGGTAAATCCAGCTTGTGTTTTGCTGCTGAGACAAAGTGTTGGCACAACACAAAAGGCACACCCTATATTTACCTAAATGATAGCCACATGACTGTCCTCTCAGCCAAGGTAAGTGTGAAGAAGGTCTTCTGTGACACTACAGAAGAAGGTGACCCTGAGGAGCAGGCTTGCTGTGCTCGCAATTTAGACACAAACACGACGACAACCCAGAGTTCTGTAACATGCGGGTGTGCAAGAGACCTGTGAGGCTGGCCGAACCCCCCCAGCAGGACTGAGCTGCGCCTGGTATCCATGGAAATGGCTCTCGTCTAGTGGTGGACTGAAAACACAATTAGCCAAGAGAGATTAAAAAACATAGACCAGAATAGCGGAGGATAATTTTGAACCAGTGCAGTGTTATTAAAAACTGCACTGTTCACTGTTCATTCACAGGGCTAAAAAAAAAAAAGAACATGAGTGTTTTTGTGTACATCACAAACCTGTAACAAGAAACAGAGAAACAGTCTAAATGTGTTACACGTGTTTGTTTAGGTGCATGTCACAAACCTGTAACAAGAAACAGAGAAACATTGTTTAAATGTGTAAACGTGCTGTAATACACTGTCTAAACGTGTTACATGTGTTTGTGACACACTGTCTAAACACTTTATGCGTTTGTAACACACTATAAACATTTTACATGTTTGTAACACTGTCTTAATGTGTTACACATTTTTGTCTCCTGTCTGAATTGAAGATCATGGCAAGAATCAATTCATCTACAATGGGGATCTTCGTGGGATTATGGACTTCATTTTTATGAAGGGAAGCTTTTAATGTGTCTTTGATATTTAAGATCTAAAGCAATGGGTTGGTTTAGATCTTAAATTTGAGAGGTTTAGTAGGGGATTATCTATTAGACATCAAAGGAGCGGAGGCTTCTTCAGAGACTAAAGCATGACAGAAGGTTCTACACACGAGTATTAAAGACTAAGCTCTGTCTCCCTCATATCTCTTCCCTGAGTGTTCTCTGTTCTCCACTAATGGAAATTTTTCCACTATACAACATATAGAAGTCTGCATTAATGGCACATTCACTTATGACTGAACTGCATTGTTTCTGGGTTTGATAGTTATTTACTCAGGGAATGTTCTTAACAGATCAGCACTCTCCATATGCACATATGACCAAAATACAGAGGTGACCAGCATTACCAGGTATTGTAACAATAATACAACCAGGTATTGGTTTTCAAGTATTGCTTTATTGAATATTTCCAGTTATCTACAATGAATTATAATGGCTTGATTCTGTCTTGCCAATTTGCTTCAAAGGTAAACAAAAATAAATATAAACAAACTACAGGCAACAAAGCATTAATATTCATGATGCAGCACAAGAGCACTTTGTGTCACTGCCAGAGAAAAACGGGGCCGGGGTTTCTATTTTTTGCTGGTGCAGGTAAATCCTGCAATTGTTCTTTTTCCACTGTGCAGAATCGGCTTTAATTACTTTCGGTGTCACAGTACTTTAATAAATTACAAACAGTGTTCATACTACACACATCAACACTTTCCACTAACAATTTACTTAATCAATAGACAAATATTGCACATATGAACAGCTGTGTTTTATGGTGTTTCACATATCCAGTGCAGGGCTAACAGTCTCACAATACTGTATCGTCTTTCTGTGTCTTCTACTGTCTACATTTTGCATTGGCTATATTTCACACGTAATATCCAAGTGTCTTTTTGTTGTATATTGTGTACCATTGTAGTTCTTGCTACAATTCCTTACCGGAAACAGTTGAATGTGTATGTAATCCAATGCACTTGCAATATATGGCAAATAATCGTTAATATTAGATTTTATCAGTGATTAACGATCATCGCTGGTAATGTTCCCACATTCCTCAATGTTTGAATGGGAGTCTTTCTAAGAGCTGATGGAACTTCATCCATCTAGCCATCTTTCATACCGTTTATCCTACATAGGGTCACAAGGGAGCCTGGAACCTATCTCAGGGAGCTTAGGGCACAAGGCAGAGGACACCTTGGACAGGGTGCCAGCCTATCACAGGGCACAATTGTTTGCACACACAAGCACACACACACTATAGGTAATTTGAAAATGCCACTCAGCCTACAATGCATGTATTTAGGGGGGGAAAGAAACCAGAGTCCCTGGAGGAAATCCCTGAACCACAGAGAGAATACGAGAATACGCAAGCTCCATGCATGCACAGCGAGATCTGAGCCCCCCCCAACCACAGAGGTGTGAGGTAACAGTTCTAACCAGTAAGCCACTGCGTCTGCCCGATGGACCTTCAGCATGTGGAAAATAAACAAACAAACTATAGGCATACTGACTCTCTCCACATGTACTTCAGAATCTGTTGCCATAGAAGTTATTGCTATCTGTAATTTTTCTCAACAAAAGAAAACAGTAATTATACCAACGTGAAGTATATGGTGTCACATTTTAATTCACAACACGTAATACACATTACATGGGCTGATTGAGGAAGGCAGGCTGTAAACCTTCTGATTTGTGTCCTGACTAAAATTTCTTAGCAGGCAAAGAAGCAACATTCATTACTCTGGCCAACATAATGAGAAAAAGGTTTTAGTCATACAACGATATTCACCGTGATGACTACTTGTACACTTTTGTAAAACTCATCCTGACAACAACTTTACAAAGGCAGTAAACGTCTTCCTTAGAAAAACATCAAACTGAATTCCTGTATGGAAAAAAAGCATTAAGAAAAAATACGCCTTATAGGCAATACAAAAATACGGACATCAAGAAAAAAGGGGAAACGTATTCAAACAATGCGTAGGTAGTATCTTCCTTAGAAAACAATTTAACAAAATATGTTAAAATGCTTTTATCCCAAAGGCAATGAACAAAGACAAACATGAACTTTCCTTGACCAGACAGAAACTTTGAGTGCCGAGTTTGTTGCAGGACGCAAAGTTGATCAGTAAGAAAAAACGAGGTCCAGGAGGTGGAACACTAAACATGTGATTGTGGCTTGAGATACAATTAAAAGACTTACAGTGCAGCACACAGGGTCTGACTCAACATCCTCTAGGTAGAAACATAGGATGATAAACCCCCGAAGTACATCTACATGTACCAATCGCACAAAGGAGATGGAGATGACCGTCTCTGGTCCCCGTCTGCCCAAGAAAGTTGTTTCAAAATCAAATATTGTAACTTAGTTTAACCTACATTTAGAGCCTTTTTACAGCTGGATATGTAAATGAAGCCATTCAGTTTATGTACAGTACATGTGGCTCAAGGGTATAACTGCACAAACCTACTAGGTGATGAAACAGCACCTTTCATCTTGTGAATTCACATCATTAAACACCCCAAACTTTGTGTAAGGAAGAAATTGCCTAAAACCTAATTTAACATTCTTTAGAAACAACACTGTGCAAAGTACAGCAAAAACAATAGTAAAATTAATAATAGACGATATGGCGGCTCAGTCGTTAGCACCTTTGCCTAGTATCTCCAAGGTTAGGGGTTCAAATTGTCACTTCCTCCCAATGGTGTGTACCCAATTGTGCTTTGTGATCAGTTGGCATCCCATGTAGGGTGCTTCTTACTTTGTGCCTAGTGTATACTTTGAGTGCCCTGGGAGGGGCTCCAGGCTCCCCTGTGAAGCATAAGCAGCATCAGTAACAATAAATGCTTAGCATATGGATACAGTCCAATGAATACAAGAGATACAGCCAGTGCACGATGGTAGATGAATACCTCTGGCCACGTCAAACTAATACCACTATTAACAAATGAACGTGTTTGTTTGCTTTCGTTGATTGAAATTATTTAATGTGTACATAGAAACACTGAAACATTAAAACATAAAAAAATGTTTATAAGAGTAAGCACAGATATGACCATGCTTCACAAAAACCAACGACAGGGTTGCCAGTGACTAAATACTCACGTTTGCACTCTCGGAACGAGTGATGAATGGGGCATCGCCAAACGCATCACGCGTGACCATCCTCCGACACGGGCATCATCTTCCATCATCAGAGCGAGTGTGACAGAAGTAACAAGGCTGCAAAGATGAGCCACAAGCTCACATTTTCTCAACAAAAATCCAATTTAATGAAAAATTTTGGACTGCTACATTTGCCCTTTACACCTCTTCCTCCTATACCTGTCTGCACATTCACAAAGTTCTTCGCCCGTCTCATTGGTTGACATCTGACAAGGCATTCTAGCCACGACGAAACGCCCGGATCTGTTATTTTTTTCAGCATGCAAGAATGATGCAATGCGTGCAATTTAATGATCCTAATAAATATTAACGTCATGCAGTCACAGAATTGTCTTGCAGCTTTAATACATGATTGCCTACAGCTTACCCTTAAATTCACTTATTTAAGGGCTTTATGCAGTGATTAACAAGTCCCCGTTTCCAGATGTTCTGATGAGATCCTTTCATGAAAAGGTGTTAATTGACAGGAGGTCTTCAGTGTCCAGGTTGAATGGGGAGCTTTGGGGTAACCAGCAGATGTACAATGACAGTCATCTGTACGTTGTGAATGATTACAGAAGGATGTGCAGGGACGATAAAGTCAGGAGTGCAAAATGACTCTGTCCATCTCTTCTTAACTGCACTCCCTCCGGTGTTTTCTTTGATGCCAAGGTCACCCTGAAACATACTAGATTCTGCTTCCCCTTAACTACACTCAGGTACTGACTTTAATGGTGTGGTGGTGCCAACCCCTACTCCTGCCTCATGGTATGGCCCATGTACTACTCCTGCCTCATGGTATGGCCCATGTACTACTCCTGCCTCATGGTATGGCCCATATACTGTTTTGGGTACACCACCACATAACTCTACAGTGGTTTTCATTTACTTCTATCCTTTGACATAATGTAAATGTGACTTCCTGCCAAACTCATCGGCCGTGGTTAAAGTGGCCTTCTGTTGTTTCCCGCCTTTGCCTCAGGGACAAGCGTCAAATAGCTCTTGTAATGGCACCAGGAATAGGGCCATTTAGCAGAATAATGGTCATTAGAGTGACGCTTGGACTGATAAAGGTGCCCTTAGAGGCTCTGAGTGTCTGGTGAGTCACAGGGGTGATGGGCTAATGCTGTGGATCTGTTCTGCTCAAGAAGATATAAGGTCTCAGGTCTCTCTGTCATCTCCTCCGTGGGAGGATACTGAGTGCTGGCGTGCAGGCATGCCTTTGAGAAAGAGTGGGTTATTGCCTCACAGAATCTGACCCACTGGAAATTAAGGGAGCTTTAGACCTTTGGTGAGGACAAAGATCCTGCACGTGGGATGAAGACAAGGTCAGTGTGTGGGGGGGGGGGGGGGTTAGCCAGTAACCCTCCCTCTGCCCATGCCATGCCTAATGAGGAACAAAAGCAGATGTGACAATTTGCAGACAAGGTGGGCATTGGCAATGGGTCACAGCGGAACTGAAGAGATCACTGGCACACCCAGGGCATCTCATATCATGAAAACAGCTAATTCAACATGTTGACACCAGCAACGTGCCCAAGACAGGATGACGATGTCCAATTAAATCAGGCCAGTTAAATCATTTACTGCCGATACACGTGATGTATACAAATGAATTATTATGAATTATTTACTTTTGCATTTTACTTTTATTGAGGTATTTTAAAATCAGGCGACTGTACTGTAAGATCTAGGCTATACTGTCTGCCTTATTTCATTCAGTTCATTGAAATCTTTATCTGAAACTTACTCGGAGATGCAAGAAGAAAACGCAACCGCCTGCAAATAATCAGGAGGAGAGTAGAAACAGTTCAGTACAGAGAGCTTTTCTGTTAAATTTATCAGATTGCCCACAGAGCTGGTGCACGGCGATGGCTCATAACCTGTTCGATAAGAACAGCCGGAGGCCTTGAGACCCCACTGTGGCCCCTCCTTTCTCCGACTGATTTATATGCACACGGTCCTCCTATGCGATTCACCGCTTTGTGCTTCTTCAAAGAGACTCCCGTAAAACCGAGCCGCAATCTTTCTCCCAGCCCGTTTTGCCAGCAAAGACGCTCGCCGCCTCAGAGCGATCTTGATCGATGTTGACGCGCAGAAATTGAAAACAGCTGAACGCGGTGGCAGAGAACTGGATAAATTACAGTTCGCTTTCTAAGCATTTCTTAGGCCGTGAAGTAGTTTTAAAAACCAATCTCTACAAGTGTTATTATGGTGTGGAGGGTCAGACTGGTCAGCTGTGACGTTTTTGTAAATACATGCAAGGTAACCTACTCACACATAGAAAGATGCTTTTAGCCTCAGTGTTGGTGAAGATATTTTTAAACGCAATCTTTGGGATACAGATAAGCAGCTGTAACTGTAACACATTTTAAAAGCTATCAAGTATCAAGGTGGGAGAATTAGGATGAGCTGTTCACTTCAGGTTTATCTCTATTTATTTGAGTCATTAAGACCTGCTTGGCATTGCGACATCGGCATGTTTTGTTTTGGGTTTGACTGTATGCCGTCCTGGTAAAATTCACAGGAAACATTCATATTGTATTTTATACCCAGACTTGGATTAATGAAAAATAAATACATCTGCGCAATTAACACAAAACAAATCTGGCCAATATTTGCCAGAGATTAAGGCGTGTGTTGGAGCTCTAAACAATAAATTCCTTCTGCCTTCCTACTGTAATCAGATGGCACAAATCATAAACTAACAGTTATTTAAAAATTGAATTTATCACATTTTGAGCACGTCAGTGAAACACCATTTAGAATTACAAATTATAATTGCTACATTTGTGTGTAACTTTGAGACACCAGTTAGGTGGTATTATGGTATATTTAATATCGTCAGCAAATTTATAGCTTTTCTAAATTAAACTGCCTTCTTTTGAAGAGTCTGAAATGTGAATTTATCGTAGCACAAATGCTTACTCCAAATTCCTTTGTCACTCCGATGAAACTTGGACGGCATACAGAATAAATTGATATTCACAGCACAACCGGTTGTGCATAAATCCGTACTTTGATGTCATGACTTCGGCGTTAATAGACCATTGTGCATTAATTAAGTTCTTGTGCATTACTAAACAAATTAACGAAACGTTACCGATTAAATGAACTGCATGCCCTGGCAGAGGTGACCTAGGAAACCTTGGTGTGAAACAGTGAAGGTGAGCGCTGACGTGCAGGACCCGTACTGTTCCAGCATAAACCTTGGAAAGTACGGTTTTTGAAGTTGTCGTGTTTTATTATACACTAATAAATCTTTAATTGCTTAGACGGAAAATACTGCTAAGTCTGAGTATAAATGTAAATCTGTCGCCGATTCCTGAGGAGCACCGTTTGGGTTTTTGACTCATCACGTGTTTTGCCATCTTCGGAGCGGCGCCTGAGACAAACGAGGCGATGGTTTAATTAATAGCGCCCGAGAAGACCCATATTAACAATGTGGCACGTTATACCACCCGGTTCGGAGAACTGGCCGTCTCGAACCCGCGTCCGATCTGATCTGAAGAGGAGCGACACCTAGCGAAAGATATTTAAAAGAATCGTCTTCTGTTCAGCGGGCGCTATAAGGTGTCGTATTAAATGAAAACGCAAGAAAACCGATTATGGTGAATACAGTTCACATAAATAGAGCTGCAAGATTTTGTAATTTCGTCACATAATGGCAGAAGCAGACGTACATGTTGGTTACTACGATATGAGAGACATTCTCTAAAAGGAAACGAATTGGACCTTCAAGCCACATTGTTAATTTTGAGCATGGTGTCATCTACTACAAAGAAACCTGACTGAATGTACCGCGATTCTCAGGAGTGCCAAAACGTTAGTTGAGAGTCAAGTGAGACAAGACATCATGAGATGAGTAACATTATAGTAGCCTACTGGCCAACGTAAAGCCCTGGCAGAGACGGATAAGTTTGTGGTACTATAGAACAACTTAAAGTGCCAAAATAAAAACCATAAGCATGAGTTGTCATTCACTAGTTCATGTAAAGATGCCAGTAGTTTTGATTATGCGGGCGAAACCGTATACGTTTACATTTTTGGCGCATGTCGAGCTGGTCCTACAGCTGTGATTTCTCCTGCTGTTTTTACGCTTTCATGTTGACAGCATTTTAATTTACGCGACAGCCCGCATGAGAACCCAGTCTAGCGAGTCAGCGCTTCCAGCTTCTTCCGTTGCGTGAAAAAGTCCCTTAAATCACATTTTTCTTGCGTGCACGCGTCGATCCCGTGCAGTTGGAAAATGGAAACCATCCCCTCGTAATTGCTTTTGTTAAAAAAAATGGAGCGTCACGGGTGTGAAATTTCCCGAAGGTATTCATGTGGATTCCTGCATGGTGTGTGTCTGCAATCGCAATACGCTGGGTGCCTGTTCAGTGTACAATAACGCCTAAGCGTCGTGGGAGAGTTTACAAAGACTCTTGTCATTGTTCCTCCTTTCAACGAATGTGCTTTTTAAAAACACCCTTAGTGCAGTGTCCTATGGCCATGGGCTGGAGAAGTATAGCGACCAGATGCATGAGAGTCGTGTCTTATTTCCAAGCAGCATCTGTCGAGTTGACGGGCAACACAAATGCCAGTCATTTCTGGCGAAAGTGTTCAAGCATCCGGGAAAACACAAGCAGATTGTACTTTCGTGGAGGGCATTATCTGTGCTTCTGATGAGTACCCATTTTAGCAAATCGCTTGCCGTAATTTCTCTCCAACAGCTGAAGATACCGAGTCGAAGGTTGAGCATATTTGTTCAGCCCTTCTTTAAAAACTATGAAATTAATGGAATAATTTGTGATTAAGTCGTAAAGAGGTATACAAAATTCAAATTTGTAAATAAAAAAATGCTACTCATTAAAAGGATCTTTGAAGCAGAACTTTTATAAGCTTGCTAATTAACTGCTATTAAAATCCAGGTTTAAATGAATGTGTCATCTCATCAAACGCTTATAAATTTAAATGAACAATGGTTAATATAATGAAAGGTAAACAAAGTGTATTTATCTCAGTTTTTATGGAAGAGGCCCAACTTATTTACAGCTAAATTGGGACCACTGGTGCATTTTTGTCTTTCTGATAGAACAAATATCCCTGTGCCTTAACAGGTGTGTGTTGGTCTCTAGTAAGGCTGAGCACAGACAGATATGGGAATGTATGTGGCTAATGTGTGCAGTAGATAAAGACTGAGAAAAGCATAATGTTCAGAATTATATCAATGGCGAGATGCAACAGTGATCAGAAGACATGAGTCCCTACAGCCCTTTAGATGGTGTTCCATACCTTGGGTCTGTCCCCAGCCAAGTGTGGTCAGCCATGGGGTAACCTATATGAGTCTGACACAAGGACTGGTGGCAGCAGGGTTTAAATATCATAGGGCAATGAAATGTAAATCTGAGTTTTATGCTGTAGATTTTAGACTTTAACCAGCAGGCTTATCTGTGGGGCTTATTCTGTTCTTCAGCTGGAACCCTGCCCAGCTCAGACACGTATCCTCCACCCAGCGAGGAGATTTACACCGGGACCAGCTGTGCAAGGCTCAGTCTGCATTCTTCACGTCGAAAACAGGCTGCATGGCTGGCAGGTGGGGGTCGGGGGGCCATGTCAACAGGAACCATAAAACCACGTCATCACCCCTCCAACCTTGATGACTGCTGCTTATCAGCACCCCAACCCGAGGCTGGAATGGATTTGGGACATACCGGCACCTAAAGGGAATGTGGACATAAAATTTTCGTGAGTGCACAATGACTGCAGCCTTTGCCATCCTTGTGTTCAGCAGACTGAGTCTGAGGTGTCTGCATCAAGCATGTTGTGGACACCGAATGGGGATCAGCTTCCTTTTTTCTCCTGCAAGCACCTTACATGTCAAGCTAGGAGGGGGGGGGGGATGTCTGATATCAGTCAAGTTGATAATTAACTGTCTGTGGTATGTCTGAATTCTCTGAATGCTAAAGGAATTTGGTGTAATAAACTATAGAAAAGCAACTACTTTGCCCTTTTCAATGTATATTTCTTGTTCACAGGTCTTGCTTTGTATGTACATATACGGAATGTGTTGTGTGACCATGTGTCCTGGAGAGAAGTCTAAGGAAGAAGTGGTAGGTGGTGACAATACTGCAGGTCAATCTTCTTCTCAAATATGCCATAGCTACCAACCAAAATAATACCCAGGAGCAACACTGTAGAGCAGAGGCCCTCAAGGGTCCTTTTAATTTATTTATTTATTAACAAAAGCAAGCCCCTGAGGGCCACTGAATCTGGGAGAACCTGAAGGACAGCAGCGCTCGCTCTACTTAACGGAACAATATCCCCATCTGCTGGCAGTAGCAGTAACAACATTTCTACTGCTTAAGAAAAACCCAACGGTGACCACCAACTTGCACTTAGCGTGAAGGAAAAAAAACATTTTAAAAAGTATTGTTAAAATAAAATATATTCATATATTTACTGTGCAAAACAATGTACCTATAAATGGTAATTTCATTCATAAAGAAATGTCAAGTAAATTGTCATACCATCTCTGCAGTATAGCGGTATGAGATTTTTTTTAAGGACCTCAGTGCAACACTCACAGAGCACACAAGGAAGGAAAAGAATCTGTGTTAAGGATGGAGCGAGTCTGCTGCAATACCGGCTACAGTGTGGATGCCATGCTAGAGAAAAACGTCCTGGATGGAGGGCAGAGATTCCCCCCGATGACTTTGTAGTAGTGCACTATCTGGTAAAGGGTGAGGCAACCACCCATGTGGGTGTCATTGGTAAATGTCAAATGTTGACAGCTGATGTGTGATCTTTTTCATTTACAGCCCTGCTATGATGTCATCGGCCTGGAACAGCGCAGTGAAACAGTGGCAACACGCTTATCAGTTGTGCTTTTAAGCCGCACAGCTCAGCGTCTTTTGTAAAATCTGTAAGAAATAAGAAGCTGGAAAAGAAAGGCCTCTCGCTGTGATGTCAAGCACTTCTCCCGCTGCTCTGGGTAACACATCTGAAATTACCTTCTGGGCAAGCAGGCAGCATTCTTTCACAGTTTAACAAATAGTGTGTGAGCAGTTCTGGGAATCCCACACCCTGCAGGACGAGCATAAATACTCACAGCATTAAATGAACGTTTTTGTGTGGTGTAGAATGAGCTACAATCTGCAGGAATGTGTAACTTTTAATCATATGGATATTTGTAACACTCATATAATGTTATTTTGAGAAGTAAAAAGGATAAATGGCTGTTAAAAATTCCACTGACTAAGCATTGGTCTATTAGTTTCGGAGACTCCTTGGGAGCGTATGAAGGCTACACGGAGAAAGTGTGAGCCTCCCCACCGTGTGGGTCCTCTTACAGTCACATAGGGTGCTGCGCTGTCAGAGAAGCACACCTCTCTCTCCACTGATGGGGAGACTTACTGATCAGTGCTGATACCCACATCTGAAAGGGTGTGGGCCTTCACCTGTACAACATCATGAAAAATACCCCCTCCTTTAAAGGCGTGGTACTGGTTCAGGTTCTAGAATATTTAGCCATTTGATCATTTTGACAACTACAACTACATTAGTTAATAATTGCAATTCTTGCCTTTTTCTGTGGTCTAGGTGATAACAAGCAGGTGACGCGACTGGTCGGCCTCTCAGAAACCTCACCCCACTCTTAGAGGAGCATGTTTGAATCACAGATGAGTCTGATTAGCTGCCATTGTGGTCACTCTGTTTCTGAATTAGCCCTTTCATCATTTTCTGTGATGTTGCACTCATTTCACTGTATGGTTTCAGGTGTTGACATTAGGAAAGGTGACAAAAAAAGTATTAACCCTTTGGAACTTCCACACAAATTGCAGAAAATACCATCAAATCACTAATTACGCTGTATTCAATTAAATGCATGAGCTCAGTTAATGTAAAACAGCTTTTTACAGTGTTTTTTAAAATTGCATAACAGCTGCTATGCATGCTGTTTTAATTAGTTTCCCATCAACAGGCAGTGTTATTGCCAAGTCCTTTTCAAACACTTTGTTATAATTACAGTATACATGGAAGGTGCTTTGAGAAAATATTGCATCTAGATTTAATTTTTTTCCAAATGTATTCTAGACAAATCTGTTTAGTGAGGCAGCTTCAGAAAAGTCTGCCTGAAACTGTAAATCATGGCCTCTTGTAACAAACCTAAAGCTGTGGCCAGCAGAAGATTAAAGAAGGTGTTTCTGAAGGGCTGTGGAGCCTGATCAGCCTGAGTCATGGTCTCTTGCTTTGGAAAGAAAGTTCACCGGCTCGGTCACCTTTGCCAGTTACACGTTTGCGCAAATCAGCGCACCCTTCATTTGCAACACCCTCACTTTATCAGACACGCCTACATGGGAGCGCTACAAACACAACACACGTATACAAATTTGTCGGCTGTGCTTGGAAAACTGGTTTGTGCTGACTGGGTGGGTTCATTCTAAATGAAGTGCTCCATTCAGTCTGACTTCAGATTTTATTTTAACGGTGTGCAAAAACTTAAACATATCAACATACTTAAAAAAATTACTTGCAAAAACGTGGACATCTTGTCCGATAGTTCCCACGCTCCGCAACTCGGAAGATGCTCCGTAACAGCACCGTCTCATTTCAGATAACGGACACTCACTCATCTATGTACTTAAGTATTTTTCACTTATATGACAAACGCAGTTTTAATTATAAAGCATATCTCTCGGGTTTATATCCCCAATACTGGTTCTACACAGTTATCTACACCAATTTTTTGGGATAAAATAAGTTACTTGTTTAATTGCTAAATCAGAGCTCAATTGAACACGTCATCGGCAATTGTTCCACCTAAACCAGCCTTGGGGAATTACGATTGTGGGCTTCAGACAGTATTTATAATGGATAACAAAATTACGCCAATGGTTTGAAGTTTGGTTTTACCCATCGCATTAAGAGCTTCGGTTGAATCGACTCGAAAAACAATTTGAGACATGTAAATGATGCTCTTTCATAATTTTGTCGTTCTTATGTTTATATATTTCTAAATTAATTGAACCAATGCCATTTTTGTTTTGTAGGTCTGTTTCAAGATTTCTACTCTTACACGTGTTGCTGCACTCATCGTTGACGGGTGAGTTATTCATTATGGCGACTTTGGAGATTTGTCTTCGGTAAAAGCAACCGCAAAAAGTGTTATCGTTGGTTTAAACAGAAAACGCATATTTTGCCATTTAAATCGAACCGCTGGGAAATAAACGCCATCATCATTAGACATTATTCTTTTAGGTACCGGCAACAGTAATACCTTTTCTGTCTGTTGGATGATGGACAGAAGCACTTCGTCTGGCAGGTAGTATAAATCAATTGTGACAAGATTTACTGCCGGTACTGGTATAATTGTAATATTATAATATTTCGACACCTAATGTCTGCATGTTCCGTTTCCGCAGACTAACCAAACTATGGCTGAACGACTCTGATCTGGCACCTCTGGGGAGGCGAACCAAGTTCGCATCCTTGTCGGTATCCCTTTCTGACACACACACGTTGAAACTGAGACACGGAGGTGCTCTCCGTGTGTGGAAATTTTCAGTGAATCCGGGTCAGTTTTCTCGACCGTCTTAAGATGTTGAGTTGGGGCGAAGCTTTGCGTATTTTTCTTCAGTGCCTTTTCTTTCCAAGTCGATTCCTAGATGAATGAATTTCAAAAGGTTTGATATTTGTCACTTGATCTTTAACTGTTATTGGTGACATTCTTTTGCAAAGATTCAAATTCCATCATGGTCAGAAGCGAGTATAAAACCCGTGACAAGCCGATCGACAAGAGTTCAGTGAGTATGATCAGGCTTTCACATTTCAGTCATTTTCCTGTAATCCTTTTTGTGATATTTATTGGATCATATATCTTATCTCCATTCCTTTTCAGGAAGCCCTTCAGCATTTCAGTCCAACGCAGGTCTTTCCCTGTGAAAACGACACAGTCTTTCTCCATCAAGAAAACATAATTCTTGCAGTTGGTAACTCAGTTATTTTCTTGGTGTGTGTGTGTTGTACCCTGCCCCAGGAGTGATCCACGTTTGATGCCCCTTACCTATTCAACAACACTTGCAGCTATTTGAATAAGTGTGTACATTGTTTTGCCTGCCTTTGTGGTAAATCCAGCCTTATGTAATCATAGAACTAGTGATGACTTTAAAGCCATACTGGAGTATGAACAACATCGACATCTTTATTTCTCATTACAGCAGCCATATTTTTAACGTAGAAATTAAACTTCCCTGTGGAAGTGCCAGTCAGATGCATTTACAAAATGTTGAGTGATGCTGCGCTTGCTAAAGTGTGGTGATGTCCTGTAGGCTCCACCCATCGCTTTCCATTGAAGGTGGAGTCCCGGACAGAGTCCACCCTGCTGCTGTCTTGGGTGGAGGATGCCGTTCTCCCTTCTCCTCACGCTGTGACGCTGTATCGCTCGGAGCTAAATGCTCCGGTTGTCCTGGTTACCGATAGCACTCTGGCCACACAGTACATGTTCACCTCGCTGGCTCCTTGTAATGAGTATGTGGGCTGTGTGGAGCCAGCAGGCAGCCCTTCAGTCATCTGTATGAAGACCCTCACAGGTGAGGGACTTGGGTTTCAGCTGTTGGGCTTGCAGTGCATGGAGATCCTTTATTAATATGGTTATTTAATGTGACGTCGGGCAATGACGCCATGTGCGATAAGTGCATTTCCTGTTGAACCGCTGAAGCTGAATGCCGCGTTTCTGTGTTGATGTTAAGGCCCGGACGTCCCTAGAAATGTGCAGTCCACGGTGTGGAACAGCAGCAGTGTGACCATCACCTGGGACTGCCCCTGGACTCAGCTGTGCTCCTCCTTCCTGGTCTCCGTGCTCCACCTGGATGGGTCAGGGCGTGTGGTGGAGGCGCGCTCCTTCCGGCACGAACGTGAGCCCTTCTCCCTCACCGTTGGTGACCTGCCCCCATGCAGCAAGGTGAAGTTTGGCCTGCAGACCCTCTGTGATACCAGCGGCGAGTCGCTTGTGAGCAGGATGGTGTTCGTCGATGCAAACTCAGGTGATGCGGTGCTCCTGTTCAGGAGGAATGTGTTCTTCCTGTCGTGAGCCTGTTATTTGTGAATTATCACTGTAAAGTTTTATGCTTTTTGGCTCTTTGCAGCAGTCACATACTTCACCGAGTTTAGTGCATTGTATAGTGTCAGTGAATTACATTATTCAGTGGCAGTACTATATCTTACTGCCTCATTTGTGTTGAGTAACGTTTAAAAGACCCAGTTTAGGGCCATTTGTGTAATGCAGAGTGTTTGTTTTTTAAAGCAAGCTCTGAAATTGAGGATCTGCACCAGGTGTTCTCTGATCCAGGGAGCTACACTCTGAGTTGGTCTGTGCAAAACGCCTCCTCCATCCATGTGTTCAGAGTGTACCACCAGGGGGCACTCCAGGGCTCCACATTCTTGACCACGCACACTGTATCAGGACTGCAGCCCTGCGGGCAGCATGTAGCCCGAGTGGAGGCTGTGTGTGGACATAGCACAGTCATGAGCTCCAGCACCATCCAGGCCAGCACAGGTAGGGGGGGGTCACATTGCCTGATTGTTTACCCTTTGCTGCTGCTGGTATTGGAGATTGTCAATGCATGTTTTTTCTGATATGAAGTTTTCACAGATGTTTTCCTCAAAGTACATTAATCATGTGCACAGTTACAGAATCAATTCCCAAGGCATGGCTTCATTAAAAAAATTGGTTTTTGCTACTGAAGTTGTGCCAAGGCTGCATAATAGTTACTCTGTATGATCAATATGGCGTATTTGTAATGCCACAGTGCTGCTGTTGAACTGCTGAATTTGTTGTGGTATATTGACTTCACTCCTGCCTCCTGCTCCACCCATAGGCCCTGGGTTTGTTTTGGACCTCCGGTTTCACCAGCAGAACGCCTCGGCTTCCTGGAGCCCGCCGTCAGGGCCTGCAGCTTCCTTTGCCTTCAGGCTCTCACACGCTAATGGCTCTGTGATGAGGCACGGGAAGCTGAGGGACACCTCTGTCGGCCTGCAGGGCCTGGAACCTGGTGGCCCCTACCAGCTTGAGGTGTGGGAGGAGTGTGGTGGGGAGCGTGGCACGCCGGTAGTGTTGCACTTCACTAGTCAACCTGGTCCGGGGAACATCCACCCCAGGATCCACTCCTCTGATCCTCTAGGACCACAAGACCAGGGTTAATTCTAATACTTTCCCTTTACTGCACATTGATTCTCTGGTTCTGTTAGACTCTGAGCTGAAACCTAGATCACTTTTGTTGTTCCCCTCATCTTGGTTAAAGGCTCAGAGCTTGATTCTGATCCAGATCTTGCCCTCATTGTGCCATGGGTCCTGCCAGCCTCACTGAGGGATCCAAAGGCAAAGGCTCGGTTGGAGCTGAAGCGTGTAATCAAGAAAAGGGTAAGAAACTGCTCACGTTTCATGTTGTGGTACTGGGTATGTTTGAGATTAAGGAATCGATGCCTGTAACCTCAGTTTCTGGTTTTACAAATCTTATCTCTTCAGATACAGGACCTCTTAAGCACTTTTCCAGCTTTGGTGGAGGTGCAAGTGCTTACATTTGAAGACTTTGGGAGACAGACTAAAGTTGGCTTCCAAGCCTTTGACATTTCCAATGAAGATTTCAGAATAAAGCTGCCTTCTCAGGAGCTGCTGGCTCGTTTTCAGTCACTAAGTCAGGAGCCCATTGCTGTTGATGGAGGCTTAATATACTGGGATGGTGAGTGGCCTTACTATGTGTGCGTGCACCTTTTCCACCTGCTAGTCTCCCAACATGATGTGGTTGGGACCCTGACAGGTTGTATCTCTTTTGTATTCCTGTCTAATCTTCAGATGCTGATGAGTGCGTCTCCCCTGACCTGCACCAGTGTGATTCCAGTTCCACCTGTATAAACACCCTGGACTCCTATACCTGTGTGTGTCAAACAGGCTTCTACAACGTGGGTCCCTTCCTGCGTCCTCCAGCATTCTCTGCTTGTTACCGTGCGTTCCTCTTCATTGCTGTTTAACATTAACGCTCCCTGAGAAAATTAGCATTGTGGTTCCTGAGCTTTTTAGGGTAACTCTCTTGCTTTTGAATCCCATGTTTTGCTTTTTGATTGCGCCGCTAAAGATCAACGCTAACTGAACTTATCCGTGCTGTGTTTCGATGCAGGAAACGGGATGTTCAGTCAGTGCAGACACAGCCTTGTAGCTGGTGGCATCTCCAGGACTTTTTTGACTGGCTACTTTGGGGGAAATGTAAGCGTCATCCTTAACGATGGCAGCTGTGTTGTGAATGGCACTGAAGAGTTCTTCTACTTCAGGATAGTGGACCGTAGCACCTGGTGTGGGGCTCAAAAGAAGGTTGGTTTCAGAATCAATGATGGCAACTTAAATGTGACCAAAACAATTCTGGTAACTTCATGTGCATCAGGGTGCATCATGCTTTTGATTTTTATTGTGCATAATTTACTCCTACCACCATCTGACACCTTTGGTGTGTGTGTGTGTGTGTGTGTGTGTGTGTGTGTGTACACACAGGTAAACCGTACCCACGTGGTGTTCAGTAGCACAATGACCGTGACGCTGAGCCGTGACACCAGCATTACCAGGAGAGACCTTAAGGTCCAGTGGAAGTGCACCTATCCTCGATACTACCATCGCAAGGCCCATGTAAACGTGGAGGCTGAATGGTAAGAGGGGATTGCGCTTCAGTGTTGGCTTACTCCTTTTAAGAAAAATTTAAATTTGTGTAATTTAAACAGATCAGGTAATACTTTATGTGTGCAGCCTGCTGTCCCATTTGTCTTCTCGTCCTCCCCCAGGTTCAGCGGGCATTCTGTTCTGAACTACTCCTCGCACCTCCTGGAGATTGGCATGACTTTGTACAGCGACAGCGCCTTCGTGCACAACTTCACAGATCGTGCGGTGATGAGTCTGACCGACTACTTGTTCTTTGAAGTGTTCCTCCATACACAGAACAGCCTGGCGTATGACATGGTCCTGGCAGTGGTCTCCTGCTGGGCCACAGAGACGCCAGACTCTCAAGGCAACAGGAAAGTGTTTCTCTTGAAAGATGGGTGAGTCCCAGCTGTGTGAGACTTTGCAGCTGAAACTTTTCTCTGTTCCTGGAATGACCTTAGCTGCAGCTTTTTTGTGGGATGTTTTAATAGTTCAAATGCATTGAAATCAAGTGTGTACCTCAGAGGGCTGGTGACTTTTAGCAGCAGTAGGTGTGGTGTCACGGCTCCTTCAACACTTCTCCTGCAGCTGTCCCGTTGATGATACGTTCCGCTGGTATTCCCCAAATGGGGCACGGCAGCAGAGCAGGTTTTCTGTTCGGATGTTTGCCATGTCTTCTGACCCCAACATTCCCATCTATATCCACTGCCTCACAAAAATATGCACCCTGGAAGACAACTGCATCACAGTAAGTCCATTTTTCTTTAATTCAAATTCAGTTTGTTCAGTGCAAATGCACATTTCATTCAGTTTTTTTTTTTTTTTTTTCTCCTTTCTCTTTCTCTAACCCCACTCCCTGGAAAAAAGACATGTTCATCCACCAAGAACAACTCCAGAGTGAAAAAACATCAGAAAAATGATGTTCAGCATCTGGCCGTGGTCTCTGCAGGTCCAGTGTTTGTGAATTACAGACAGCAGAAGGCTGGTGATTTATGTGAGTGGCTTCCCCTCCCCTTTTAGTGTGTGTGTGTGTGTGTGTGTGTGTGTGAGAGAGAGTAATATGATGTGAAATGGGATACCTCGGTCTTTCTCCTTGCAGGGACCACAGTGTCCACTGTGATTGTGACATTTGGTGGTGCACTTGGCCTGCTGATTCTGACCATCCTTTGTGCCAGAGTGCTGAACACGGTGAAGCAGTGTTATGGGAACCGTCAATAAAAAGCCACACTTCAAACTATGCAGTTGCTTTTTTCAGTTTTTACCGTGTGTGTGTGTGTGTGTGTGTGTGTGTGTGTGTGCGCGTTCCTTAGTTTGATTGTAAGCTGACTTGTTAAACTGCAGTTGTCTTGGCTATGGTGTTGCACCCTTCCACTGGTGCAGGTGACTAGTGAAGTGTTTGTTTGAACCACCAGAGGTCAGTCTTTTTAAGCTCTGCCTTGGTTTGCTGTGCTGTATATTTTATAGCACCATAAGTTC
>JABJVR010048275.1:5188-62890 GCA_025773905.1 Chitala chitala
ATTACGCCCCCCGCGAGAATCTTTTTTTTTTGTATTAACAAAAATTTAAAACACCCCGTTAAAAAAACCCGGCCCCCCCCCCCCCCCCCCGCCTTACCTGATAAAAGAACAGGGTGATGCTCAGTCTCCAAATCAAACAAATGTTTCATGACAATGAAATTAACTGCCGCTTTCCGCCGAGAGGTACACTTTCTTTCATAATTGCGTACGAACACAGGAAAGCCAGTTGTGGTGTGTCAAAGAAAGTCGTTCCATGACAGGCCTCACACACTTATACATTGTGGTTTTTCTCCTGAAATTTTGCATCCTCTGCCATGCATGATGAAAGGCTCTCTATCTTCTTCATGGCTCATGCTGTTTGCCATGAGGAACATTCAGCATGACACCTTGGCAGTTGTCCGATAAACTAATTGCTGTCTGGGACTGACTAATACTGAGACGGGTCTTACTGCCAGAATGCCCTTTACCTGGCTTCCATTTCCATACATGTCACTGTCTGCTCCAAGTCACATCTTCTGCTGACATTCATTTCATTTAAATGATTAAAAAAATATTTTTCTCCATAATTGTTCACGCAATTTTCCACTCAATTTTCACACTGTGTGCTCTTGTCACCATTGGCCAACTGTCCGACCAAACGACAGATGAGTAGGTCCTCTGAGAAGGAGGCGGGGCCACCACTGGTGGGAGCAATGGCAGTATATCAACACTGCAACTTTAAGAGTGACACAAAATCTCCACCAATCAAATCCATCACAGCCCTGACACTAGGTATTTATGGTCACATTTATGGTATTTGTGTGCCTCTAAGGAGCGATTTGCTTCTCTAGAAATTAATTATTCTCATTGTGCTGCCTTCCCAGGGTTTGGCTCTGTCATTATTTTGGTTTGCACAGCGCTTTCATGTGCACTAATAGATGTCATTTCATTAGTCTACACTTTGCACTGTTTTCTACCACAACAGAATGACTGAGACAAGCAAAATATCCAAACAGGAAATGAATGATGGGCAATTATCACCTGGCAAGCAGGGAGGGTTGGGCTGAAGATAAAACTTGGTGACTCTTAGTGTTTTTGCCTCAAGATGTTAAATAAAATCAGCTGCTCCTGGTGTAAACTGGACACAGATAGGGACTATCCCTGTTTATATATGGTACTGCTGATGAGGACTAGAATGGTTGTAAGACATACAATAAGACTGAGGCAATGGATGTGTGTTTCCATATGCCAGTGAACTACAGGATTAGAGACAGTCAGCTTTAAACATAGGAAGACCTGAACATAAAGGGTCTGTTAATACAAACAGCTGCACATATTGGCCTGTCGTTTCTTCTTTCTGTACATTGAAGTCACAGGTTGTAGTTGTACTGTTGTACTTAATGTAAGTCAGACTGAAAACATGGACCAGCTAGGCATAAAACTTCCTTTAATGACAGGCTGAACAGCTAATGGGAGAGGAATAAACAGAAATGGGAAAACTGTACAATTTTAATGTTATCATAGCACGTACACTGGTTGTGTAAGACGCATATATAGAGAGAGGTTGCAGATTTAAAAACATGTAGTACATGTATGATGACGATAATGTTATGTGCAAATGCCCTGCCTCTGTCCTGCATGCAGGTGCTGGAGGTTGACCTGCTGCCAGGAGAGACAGTAACACTGGAGGACCTGGTTGGTCCAGGGCCCTCACTGCTGGCCAATGAGTCCATCCTGACAACCAACCTGGTGGTGCGGAGTCGGAGCAACCAGGTGTCCATCCGCTTTCAGGGAGCAGGTCAGGGTCACCAAATGGGCTCCTTCCTGTTGCGTTACCAAGGTAAGATCACGCCAGGTAAGGGGGATAGCTTGTCTGTCTCTACATGTGTAGTCAGCTCACAGTGTAGCAGCTCATGGCCTCATTTCATATTCATTATTCCCCAACAGCAGATCAGTGACGTTATGTGCAGATGCTTTAAAAGTTGTATTTTCTTTGAAAGTTATATTTTCAGCAATATAACTTCTTGTCCACCCACTGCACCTGCTTCCATAAAAGGAAATAATGCTTCAAAATATAGTGCCCTTAATGATCCCAAAGGTATTTCCTTTGTCTTTTCTCAAGCAAAGGCAACATTATGGAGGTGTGAGTTAGTACTGTGCTTTCAGCAATCAGAACACAACATTAATTGCTTCAAAAAAAATGTTGCCTCTAATATAATATGTAAATGACCTATTCCAGCAAATCAGGACTTCCTTGATTTGTGAAATTACATATTCATTTTATCGTATTAATAACTGTGCAATAGGAATTACAGCATAGTGACACCTAACCTGATAAAAGACTTTGGAACTTATTAAAACAGACTCATACAACAAGGATCTAATGAAAAGTAATAAAAGATATAAACCAGGCTGTGTAATAATGTACCCATTCGCATCTGACACCGGATAGCACTGATTAATGTAACATGACCAAAATCACTATGTTTTCTGTCTGCCGAGAATTAAACTTACATTTCAGTAACAGTTCTGTGTCTTTTTGCCATCCTTGCCATCTTGCTGCAATATTAGGAAACTTTACACTTTAAAGTGCATATGGTTTTCTGCATTACAAGGGCAATTAGTTTAAAAACCCTCATGGGGTGAATTCTTGTAAATCCAAAATGACATTTTCATTTATTTCAAATTCAACATTTCTTCGACTTGTGTCATATTTTAAACTTAATTAACTTTTTCACTGGAATTATTTTACCTCAACATAAATTATTTAAACTTCAATAAAATATTGTTACATAAAAAATATAACAGAATGTGCAGTGTGTGTAATGATTCTTTAAGAACATTATTTAGAAACATACTCATGACTTCATTAAATATTTGATAAGTAGGTCATTTGTATTAATTGTTACATATCACACTAAAATCACTCCTCTCATTCATTATACTGGCATTCTCCAGTGCTTGAAATATTGGTTTTCCAGATTTTAAATAATGGAATTTTTATCCTTGTGTATTTTGATTTACATGCATTTTTTTTCAGGAACAAATGAATAATGTTAAGAGGGGGATTTCTGCATTTATTCATACTTCAAAATTGAGTAGTTTTTCTGCACTAGCTGTGAGCACCTAATAATACAATACTTAGCCTTTAGGTTTGCATGCAATAAAACTTTTTTAAGCATTTATTTTATATTTTTGCTGGCAACGTAGAACAAAATGATAAACTACTAAAGCTAAACAAACATTAACATGATCAAATATTTTCTGTAAAAATTACAATTTGCATATCATACATGTAATTCATTATGATACAACTAGCCTGACTTCTATGTAAAGAGAGACCATGACTTTAATTTGTTTAATAATGCACTGTGATTGGTCTTACTTACACTCAGCTGTTTAAAAATGAAATGAGACTATTATGATTTTTCTTTAAAACATCTACTGGTATTTGGGGGTGCCAGTCTCCTGTGAACTAGACCAATCAAAGCCCTCTGATTCGGGTATTTGATGTAATTGTGGGCCCCATTGGCCAACTGTGAAAGTATATGACTAGATGGCTGTGAGTTCAAGTCCCACAAGTCATGCTGCTGTGTGCTGCTTACCTGAGATGATTTGACCTAAAAATCCACCTCTACAAACTGGGGACGTTGTGTTAATGTGAACAGAGCTGCTCTGTTGGATGAGCACATTCACTGCTGGGAATCCAAACATAATACGTGTCACACACTTAAAGAAAGAATCTGCTGCTTTTATACTGGTGCCAGAGCACCAGCTGGTTCAGAAAAAGCATGTAAAACTTGTAAAAAAAACTACTTTTGGGAATGTCTTTCATTATACTACAGAAAAAAAAAAACAGCTTTAGACTACTTTTGTATGCTGGAACATAACTTCTTAACCTGTAGTACAGAGCACACAGCATATCCAGAACACTAAATGTTGCAAAGGACTATGGGGAAGCACCGTGACCCTGTGTGCACGTGTTCACCCGTGCAATTCTCTAATATACTGACTGGTTTTGTTCACACAATGCAGCTGAGGTACTAACAACTCATGACACAGAAATGACTTCACTTTGGACCCTCATTAATCACATAAAGTTATTTGTTTGCTAATAGGCATGAAACGTAATGGCTTTGCTGAATGGGAGTGTAGCTGGTGGTGCATGATGGGAGATGTGCGCACAGTTCGATTGCAAGCGACATTAATTATACGTAGATGGAGCAGTATTCAGATGTAAAAGTGACAACCGAGGACTGGAGAAGGAGCGAATACTGTGGGCTGGCTTTTCTCTGAATGGGGGCAATGGGGGGGGCAATAGGAATGGCTCACAGAAGAGCTGACCCATGACAGTTGCTGGAGGCTTGTTACCCTCTCTTCCTACCCCAATTGCCCTTGCTGGGAGAAAAATAGAAGGAGTACTGCCAGATGTTTTACTAATTAAAGCTGGACTGGAGGAGAGATAGGAAGGGGTCAAAGCAGCCCCCTCAAGTGCAGAATATACAATTATGCTACAGGCATCTGCCAAACCCTAGAATCCCCAATCCATGTTCCACCAGCTCACAGGCTTCTATACATTAAAGATTCAGGTTTTTCAATAATTCAGAACACAAAAAGATAACAGCAACTGGCTGCACATACATGCGTGCATGCAAGCAAGCAAGCATGCATGCACACATGCGCACACACAAACACACACGAGCAAATACGTAGACACACACACGGGTACACACACACAAGCAAACATATGGATGCACACACGTACACACACACAAGTGCAGTTTCATGGCGAACTGAAGGCCAAGGATGCAGTAGAGAAGCAGGGGAGAAAGCAGAAGGAAATGACCAATGGGATTCTGTTATAAGAATGGTGCTGAAATACAAACTCGACCTTCGTTAATGGTCCACTGATGTGTCTGCTTCTGTATGTGGAGCTATCTGAGCAAAAGCCCTGAACAATACAATAGCAAACTACCTGCCTGCCTTTCTATACTGGAAAAAAGAAAGCAACTGTCCATTAGAACAATGCAAAACCATTGTAATAGCTACATGCTTAATCTGTTTAGTCCAATGAAAATATTTCCTTCAGCATCTCAGTGATGGTCCGTTTTGGGATTAAGCCTCACAGTCCTATATTTTTGAGTCAAGATCACGAACCCCAGTGTGATTTGTTCTCCTGGTCACTAAGGGTGTGACGTTGGCCTGTGAGTTTTTATCAATCTCCTAAAAACATGAATGTTGAAGACCTGTCCTTCACACGCCTCTATTCTCTCTTTCATGAGTAGCTGTGGTTTACTGGCAGGGTTTATTGACTAAGAGTCATATCATTACTTCTCTCAAATTGAAGTTACTCTTCTAAAATCTTTAAGGATTTATACATTTGTAAATATGTTAAACCATTGGCCTTTCTATGTCTCCAGTGTATGAAAAACACTGAGCACAGATGTTACAGGGAGACCCAAACATAACAAAAATGGAGTTGAAAAATATCTTATTACATTTTAAATTGTAGCAACAAGTGGTAGAATTTGTTACATTTCATTTACAGTTAATGTATAGTGACAATAGCTTGATGTAATGGAAAGAGATTGGCATAGTTGCTTTGCATGTAGAACCAATATCCCACACTCTCAGTGTCATGGGTTCAACTTCTATTCTTGACAATGTGTTTTTGGAGTTTGAAAGTGCTCTCTACGCTTGTCGTGGGTTTCAAGGTTTTTCCTCCCACAATCCCAAGGCATGAACTGGGAACTGTTAATAGCATTCATAGTGTTAGTGAATAAAGGCCTTGTATTAAAATGGCACTCCATCTGCAGTATACACTGTCTAGTGTGTTGCCCTTGCTGTTGTGACCCGAATAGATGGTTTGGTTAAATGGATGAATATTGGCAGTAAAAATGTCAGGAAAATGCTGCACTTTGTGACATTAACAGGTTTTGGTGACTGCTGGTATTTAGCGAACACTTAAAGAACATTAGCAACTCGTTGGATAATGAGTCGTAATCACTGTCACTTTCTAGTGGCATTCTGTTCCCTGTGCTTTGGTCTCTTACTCAGTCCCATCCTGTTTCTGTCGCACTTTCTGCCCTCTGAGAATCACGTCACTCTCTATAGAAGTCCCGGTTCTGTACTGTTCAGTATCCATTTATTGTTTTCTGTATTTTAACTATAGCTTGGTATAGGTATGTAAATGAAGTCCATATTCCAGTAAGGCTAAGTGAAGCTTCGGTTTTAATAGTCTGTTGTTTAATAGTCTATCTATTTTCAAATACGTCACATCTGCACACATCTGGACACCCTTCTGCTTCTGCTAAGGAGGTAATAAAAATCTTTTCTCCCTCTCAATGGGTGGGTGAGAGTTAACATAATGCTCGGGTTAATTAATTAACAGCAACATGGCAAAAAAGGGCTTAAAGATGCAGTTTTCTTTGGCCTGTGCCATAATTGGTCTATAACAGGGTCATTAAAATAGCTGGAAAATTAAATCTCCAGAGGGGGAGGCAACCTTTGTAATAAATTTACCTTTGATTAAGGAAAGCAGAGCCAAAGTACAAAGGAAAGTGGGCCCGAGAGCGCCACCTAGAGGCACTATAAGCAGGTCACCTCGGCGCATCCTCCTGCTCTTGCTGCTTCTCCATCTGTCGTGAATCGGTGTGAGGCTGCCCCCACAGAGACACTGCAGCCTGAACAGCACACGGCTTCCCCGTTCCATTCAGCTGTCGCCTGCGTGTCCTGCCTCAGTGCTGCGTTTCACCGCCACCACAGCTAGGCCACTGCCAGCATGGGTGCTGCTGTATTGGTTCAAATCGGCGTAGGTAAGTCGCAGTAATGCTGCTGCCCATGTCAGCCAGGCCATGACCAGGCCATGACCAGAATACCTTCCTCTAGACTAGATTCCACCAGCAGAGACAGTGTCAGCAAGGGCAGTGCAACTCTGACAGGAGCAGCTGTTTCTTTAGAAGTTTTACAGCTTCTCTCCATTGATAATTCTTCTTAAAATTAGTAGGCAAATGCAGTTGGCTGTGTACAATATGGAAAAGTGACCTCATACGGCCTCAATTGATTCATCCGTTGTTATAGTTTATTTTTGCCATTGGAAAAATTTTTTGCACCAATTTTCTCTTACTTACATTCTGTACATGAAGTCAAAGGTGTGCTTATTGTACTGTGCAGTTAAAAAATACACAACAGTGTAACTTATGGAAGCTGCTATTTGCTGTTCTCTAAACCCAAATTAATTTTACTTAATTTGCATTATAGGTCAATATCAATAAAATGTGACAGACAGAAAAACTTTGAAACAGAACAAAACATTCCAACTGTCAGCTGATAATGTATTTATAATTTTCATGCAAAGGGTTTTACTTAAGGTTATGCCATTTTCTGCAGAATTATGCAGCCACACGTCAAGATCATAGTTGGGATATTTCAATTTGTGTTCATCTCTTCGTTAGGCAAGATCACCTTGTCTCTTATAATGGTGCGTGAAAAATTGAATAAGACAAGCTGTTAAAATGAGACAGATGTGTTTAAAGATTGATTTGAGCTGAGGATAATTAATATCTATGGAACGGCTCACTCCTGCTGAGACGGCAAGGTAATAAATTCAGCCAAGGAAAAGTGTGAGTGTGCATGCATGGGTACTGTGTGTGTGTGTGTGTGTGTGTGTGGGGGGGTGTTTCTATATGCACTACTGAATTTTTAACTTGTATTTTTATGATCCGTGCAGTATTAGACTAAGGTGAGGTTTACCTGTTAGTTAGCTTTTCGCCTGAGACTTACATTACCTGCACACCGGGCCACCTCCAGGCCTGCTGCTCTTTCTGCTTTTTTGTCTTCCTTTCTCAACTGAAGTCACGTACTGGCTGTCACATACATTGCTTGAGATATCCTAACCATATCTTTCTACCCAGACTCAGAGCCTAGTTACTTGCTAAGAAAGTGATGAAAGAGATATGAAAACAAAAAAGCAGCCATTTGTCAGTTGTTTAAATAAATGCTACAGCCATACAGGAAAAAAAATCACATAATTATTAATCCTGTATAAAAAAAAAAAAAAACTTACGCTGTGACCATTATAATGTGTGCTCTTATATGAGCACATTTCTTTGTACAGCACTTACTGAAATGTTTCAGTTTTAGAATAAAATTTCATAAACACCAAACAATTGATGGGGAAAAAGATCCTTGCCAAAATGACATACAATCACGCTACAAAAGACAGTGATGTAAAGGAAATCCAATGGCTTTTTAAATGGTAATAGAATCTGTGTAGTTTCTTTGAAATTGATACAAAAGAGGGGAAACTTTGTCGTTATTTTGTTTTTTTGAGTTCATTCACAGCCAACAGACTATTAAAACCGAAGCTACATTTTTAATGGCATATGAGTATAATGAACTTCTGTACTGTAACATCTGTACGCCATCTTTGACTAGGACTAAAAAGTTGTAGTTACATAATTTAGCATATTTTGATGTGAAATAAAGTAAAACCTGATGGCATGGTGGTTACTGCCATTGCCTTACACTTCTGGGCCCAGGGTTTGATTCTCACCTCAGGTCTGTGGGCGTGGAGTTTGCATGCTTTCCCCATGCGTGGCGGGTGCTCTCTGGTTTCCTCTCATGGTCCAAAGACATGTGCATTAGATTGATTAGCATTTGCAAATTGCCTGTAGTGTGTATGTGTGCTCTGTGGTGGGTTGACACCCTACCCAGGGTGTCCCCTGCCCTGTATCTCCTGGGATGGGCTCCAGGCTTTCCACAACGCTGAACTGGATAAGGTGGTATAGCAAATGGATGGAAGGATAAAGAAAAACAAAGGCTGTACATACACGTTCATCTTGTGATATAGAAGAGATTCTATACATTAGAAAGTACTACCCTTGTATTTTAATGCTGGTTATAGCAGAACTTGTTTAGATGACTGTACCAACATCATTAAACATTTCATTAAAGGTTTTCAGTATCATGTTGATCCTATTGTAACACTGATCTAGCCTGGCTAGCCTGGTTATGCATTATAATGAAAGTTAAGTGTATATGTTGATTACATTTCAAAAGATATTTTCAGTAAAGCCATTTGTTAAATTTTATATATTACAACTACACAGTCATTACAAATGGTCTTACCTGGATACCATGTCATGTGTAGATCAAAATCTACAAACGGGAAGTAACCTACAAGATGAGCAGTTGATCACGTAACTGCGAGATTACAGTTTTAAATCCCCATGGTTGTTACCTTAAATTGCATTACTGAAGCAGTCAGCTGTGAAATTGTACAGCTGCTTAAAACTCTTTCAATGGAGGTGTATACTGAAGAACTCCACTGTGCACTTTGTTCTACATGTGCGCAGATCCTGTTCCTTGAGATAATGGAGCCCTAGGGTAGACATTTAATGATAGTTCTGACTCTGTAAATCCTGAAACATGAAAATATTGCTAATGCAAAAAGTTGCCTGAATGCAGAGTTGATTAAATAAAGTTTAAAGGTATAAACAACTCTGTAAGGTTTACATTACCAGTGGATGTGAAAAAGAAACTTGTGACCCTCTTGCCACTTGACATATCAATTAATAAAACAGTAAGTAAATAGATGGCAGGCAATAAACCACATTGTGCGGTTTCTTAGATTAAGTGCAAATTAATGATGCTGAGTGCAAAGGCTACATATAATGTTCATTACTGTAGGGATTAGGAAAATAGAACATCTACAGACTCTTAGTCTCTGCGGTACCCAACATTGATTTCAGGTAGGCTAAGTCTTCATTCATGACAGCACAACTGGCCAGCTGCTTACTGCTGTTATTTACTGCCAGGAGTTCACTGAAGAGAACCCTGGTTGCCGTTGGGACAAGGCGGCTTATGACATTAAGACGGTATGAACTGGGAATATATAAGTTGTGGTTATGAACAGCTCATGCATGACTGCATGGGGTTTTAAGTATTTATCCACCTTAAAAGAACCCTGCTCTGCTAGGCCTGACTGATTTTGAAGGCAGATAACTCTTTACTGAAGAAAGAGCACTTGATGTTAGTGTAGAGTTAGGTAGTTCCAAATGTGCAAACAGGCATCCTTAGTATTGCCTAGTGATAGCAGCGCAGCTAGCTGATTACCCCCTGCTATACAGCAGCAGTCACAAAGCAAGGGCATGTCCCTGTGACTGTGGCAGCAGTCCTGTAGTGCCTCATATCATAGAGTGTGTGAGCCAGTAAGGGGCCTCATAATGTTATGAACCTGAAATCAATGGGTTTCATTTTTGGACAACCCTATGATTTCTGTTACTGTGTCTTTAACTTACATGTGCAGTGCGTGCATGTGTGTGTGTGTGTGTGTGTGTGTGTGTGTGTGTGTGTGTGTGTGTGTGTGTGTGTGTGTTTCCTGACACTGTGATCATGTTAGCTTTGCCCATCTGTAAGGTGACACCTGAAAGGCACACTACCTTTACACCAAATTTATTTAATGTCAGACATCTGCTATCTGTTATAGTAGTATAAATGTTCTCATTTTGTTTAGTTAGTCTGCACCTTTAACAGACTGACATCATTAGTAGATGAACTCAGACTTATAATTCTTCACGTATTCTTCTCACATGACTTACTTCTAGACAGGCAGTAGAGAAAATTGTTATCATCCAATTACAAACTTTGTAAATACACAACAGAGGAGAGAACCAAGTGGAATTGTGGAATTCTAATTAACTCCTGAACAAATAAACACACACACACACACACACACACACACACACACACACAAATACATACACATTCAAAGGCTCTTATGCTTGTCATTCCTTTACTTATCACATATTCCAAGAACAAACTGTATTTTAGAATAACAGTGAAATTGGCCAGCCTTACAGTGTTACTTGTATACACGTAATAGATCTAGACATGTATGTTAACTGGAGGTGAGATTCTTCTTTACATAAATGACATGGCTTCTTTTTCAAACCATTTCCTGTTCACACTGTCCCTTTAACAGAATGCCAGATTTATGACACCTCTCAGGGTTACCAGCATTCTCACTCTGTTACTTGTCAGCATTGACACTTGTCTACCCAGCATTAGGACTGTGACGTTTCCCACAGTCACCCTTGGTAATCCTTTGAAGAACTTCAACAAACTTAGAAATATACTTTAAAAAAGACTGGTTCCAACTCTACAAAATTCTTTTCTTTGAAGGCAAAAAGATACTGGTAAACAAATTTTGAATTTCCAGCAAATAAATGAACGAATCAATTGTTCTCTTACCGGGATAAATCAGTCCTTTAATATTATTGATTGTGCTTCTCCTATCATGCATACAAATCTCACTGTAAGATAATAATACAGAAACAGGATACAGCTCATTGTATTGCACAGAATGTGAATTACAGTGGGCAATATATTTTTTGAAGTTTTCTTCAGAGACAAACAATGCTAGTTATTGTGCATTTTGATGTGCTGAATTAAAAAATGACAACTTAAACTATTAATTGGCTACTGTTTTCAAGATATTTGCATTTTCATTTTAGACCTAAATATACTGTACATTTAATACAGTATTTACAACAGTATTCACTGTCTGGCCTATAAAGCAAGTACTATCAAAATTTTGTATAGATTTATATATGATTCTACTTACAATGTATTATGGCCCTTTAGCTGGATTACTTTAAACCTGTTCACTTGAGCACTCAGCTGACTTCCCACTTCCAGGCTTGTGAATATAACCCCAGCAGCACACCTTGCAAACTAGAGCCAACTGGCAATTTTAAGCTCCGTTTTTATTTTCATTGACCCTACATTAGCCGAGATTGACTGTTTTTGTTTGGCCAAAGGACGTTAGTTACCAGCTAACTGCTGGTCCTGCTAGTTGTGCCCTGTTTATGTGACCCTGCTGTTGCAGCTTGGTTTTCGCTTTGCAGCACGACCCTAAAATAAAGTCAGCAAAGTCTCAAAATAATGACATTTTGCAAGTTCCCGACTCAGTCATGCTAATGTGCAGCAGAAAACTTTAAGGCACAAATCTCATAACTACAAATATTTGTCTTGTGGTCTGTAACATTTATCTGCAACAATAAATGTTGTATGAGATTAATTGCTTAATTTCACTCATTTTTAATTTAAAACATTAGTATTAAAAAATAAAAAATAAAGACTAAAAAATATTTTAAAAAGCAGATATATCTCAATAAAATACATCAGTGACCCAAAGACATAAGGCAAAGGTGAACTGAAAAGGGATGTGCTAATATTCAGGAGTGGCATCTGAAAATAGCATGAAAATACATGTTTATGGCTTTGGCCGACTATTCTCAGTTGTCTATCCCTGACAAGACTGTGTTTTCAGTGCAGCTTTGCACAGCTGACCAATCACAGTGCAGCTTTGCACACCTGCTGACCAATCACAGTTTAGTATCAGGGTTAACCAGGAGACAATCCACATCCATGCATACGCAAGGCTTTGATCTGCATACTGAATTTTTCAGTTGTGGTAGATATAGATGGGAGGTTGTTGTAAGGTGGTGGTGGTGGTGGTGGGGGGGTGTTGGGGAATGTGAGGAACATCAGGTCAGCTTGCTGGCAGGACGTCTGTCAGAGCAGCACAGCTTGCATCGTGTTTCATGGGTTTTCATCCTATCAGGTTTTACCTATATTTAATCATAACCTCAGATGGATTTATATAAAAATCAAAAATACATGTGGCCCAGAAATGTTATTCTCTATATTTCAAGACAAATAGAAAAAGAAACTCAGTCATTCTAACATCTCTGCACACAATTACCACACACGCACGCACGCACACACACGCACGCACGCACACACACACACATACACACACACGGGAAAAGAGATGAATCACAGCACATAGGCACAGCAAGGCAGTGACACACACAGTTCATTTGATGAGACTTTGCACACACAGAGGTACCCAGAGCTGTGTGACCAAAGACAAAATCTAAATCCAAGTTTCCCTTTCATCAAAAACAACAAAAAACTATTTTTTGTAGCAGTTTGACAATAGTCCAGCATTGGAGAAATTATGAAGCAGCTGGACGGTTCCGCAAGCTTCTTTGTGAAAATTACAACAGTTCTGTAAAAAAACACTGCTGCAAAAAGACAAGGAAATAGAAAGCCCTGCGTTCTAACCATACAGTGACCACCCAAGGCCTGGGAGAGTCTGAAGACTCAGACATACTGTCCACTCAGTATCCAGCTGTTGCCTGGCTGCCAGTGTCATGGGTTGCTTGTGGCCACGCCTCCTTGTCTCTTTGGCTCACTTCCTCATTCCCTTTGTCTAGTGTGTTCACCTCTTCCTTATTTCCTGTTCCTTTACTGTTTAGGCTTGGTGTTCTGACTTTGTCTTTGCCTGGTATTGAAGTTGTGGTGTTGTTCTTGCCTGGTGCCGATGGTCTTGCAGTCCTCTTCTTGTTACTCAGTTTTTCCCCCTTGCTCTCCTGGTTACTACACTTCTGGCATTTATCATTAATTCCATCATCCTTGTTCAGTTTTCCAGTCTGGCTTTTGTTAGTTTGCACTTCATGTAGACCTTACCTGTGTCTTGGCAATTCCTAGCCTGCCTCATAATGAGGGTCAGAATGTTGAAGAGGTCAAGTAAAGATGAAAGTCGTCAACACATCACACACATAAAAAACACACAACAAGTAGGAAGCAGTTGTAGAAGAAATACAGGTAAAGACAAAGACTTTCAGTGTCCTGTGACAGAGGCTGTCAGGCCTTGTGTTGTTCTTGGAACACACTCCCACGGCAGTGACACACTGATCATGGGGTGCCACTCTTTGTATTGGGATGGCTGGAGTCAAAAACTTACAATGAAAGTCTGCAGCCAGTGGCCTGGCAGTAATGCCTTTTGATATTGGTATACTATGAATGTGGGTGTTAATGGACACCATCAGAAACTGGGATAGAATGTAAGCTATTTAAAAATGCAATGGGGTATTGCATCATTTGACAGACTTTTCATTTGCTTAGCTGAAGCTATTTATCTGAAGTGACTCACAGAGCTTACAGTTCCTGCGTTTTCACGACCAGTCATAGAACTGCATATTCTACCAGCCCAAACCAATTGAAACTCCATGTCAAAGATAAAACTCCTGGGCACGTCCTGTGATTTAAACAAAGCTAATCCATTCTCAGCATTGATATTTATAATTGGTCCAGTCTGCTGTCTCTGAGTAATGAACAGCTTAGATTCTGGTGACAGAGTAGAAGCCCACATCTGAACAGGGACCTCAGCACTGTAAAATTGGATGGAATTGATCAGTGGTTCATCCAGTTTCCACATTACGTTATTGGCCTACAATTTATATGGACGTTTTTTTTTTTTTTTTTGACTTTGCTAAAGTTCACAGAGAACAAGCCAAAGACCCCCAACAGCACTTTTTATGAAGGTAGTTTACCTAAAGAAAAGAGGGAAAATATTTCCAGAAAAGCACTTAACTTACAAAAGCTGAGAAGGTGGAAAAGAAGAGGAGGTAATTCTATGCCATTAAACATACCAGCATTCTGAAAATGGACAAGTGAGGTGTTCAATTACACCGTTTTGGAAGAAAGTTAGTTTAAGCACCCATGTGTCTGAGAATGGGGCTAAAATCAAGTGCTTGGGTGGACTGACAAATGCAAACAAACTAGCAAAAGAGTTGGAGCTATCTGCCCTAAAGAGAGAGAAAAAGACATCCTCAATGAAGCAAAACAAAATGACCTTTACAGAAACCAGAGTCACACACACAACAGGAAAAATGCTTTGAACTGAAATTCTGCTGCCATAGCATATGGTAACACAGTAAACCCTCCTTTAATAAAAGGCTGCAGGAAGCCAGGTCCCTAGAAATGAAGTGAGAGGTGCTAAAAACGAGGAGTCACTTTTGGACCATATCTGAGGAACCTTGACTCAGCTTTTTTCCCTACTTATTTATCTTCATACTTTCTACCTGGAGACCCTGGAAGGAAGAGGCTCCTCTGTCCTTCTCTGGAAGAGTTAGAATGATGATGACATTTCACCTGGAGTGTCTCCCCTCTGTGTCTCCACCTCTCTAGCGTTCGTGCTGAGCTGCCCTTTTCCCCAACGGCCAGCTCAGGGGGATGTGTCCGTCACAAGCCTCCATGCCGGGGGTGAAGCTTATTTCTACTGCTTCAGTGGGTACCAACTGCAAGGCTCTGCCACGCTCACATGTCGCAATGCCACCACGCCCTACTGGAGTGGGAGGGAGCCCCGGTGCATGGGTAAGGGTCAGTGCAATCCAACGCGCACCCACACGTGCACATGCACGCATAAGTATGTATACAAACACAGAGCATTGTGCAAAAGGTTTAGCCACTTGTGAAAAAATGGTGTAAAATGAGGATGCTTTCAAAAAGAATGCTATGATTGTCAACATCATTGAGCCAGTCTAGGATTATGTGAGGAGACAGAAGTAACTGAGAGCCTAAATCCACTGAAGATCTGGGTTTAGTTCTCCTACATGTTTGGAACAGTCTTCTTACTGAGCTCCTTAAAAATCCTGTGTGCATGTAGGAGAATTGATGCTGTTTAAAATGCAAGGGGTGGTCATGCCAAAATTTGATTTTATTTACATTTTTTTTCATGTTTATGCACTTTGTATATTGTTAATTGATAAAGAAAAAACAGTTCATGGCAATTTTTAAAAGCATCTTCACCTTAGAATATTTCTTCACAAGTGCCTAAAGCTTTTGTACAATACACAGATGCACACACAGACACATACAAGGACAAATATAATGTGCACATATTACATAATGCACACACCCATACAGATGCAAAAAAACATGTGCACATACACACATAGGGACACGTATATGCACATGTAAAAATACATACACCACTGATACAGATGCATATACACATAGTGCTAACTTCCCCCAAACAACATTTTTAGTTGATTCAAGAAGAATTAAAAACAACATAAAACAACGTTCTGCACTGTAACATTTTTAACACAGGTAAGGTTGTGTGATGAATTGTCTGACTGAATCAGAAGAAAAGTGTGTGTATGTAGCACTGGTAATGACCTCCAGGAACATAGTATCAGTAATGACCTTCACACTGTGGGAGATGCCAATAACAGAGTGTTTTCATCTGTGCAGCAGTAATTAAGCCTGGCCAAAGTCATCCTTCATTAATTTGGCATCTCTTTTCCCCTTGGTTGATTGCAGTTCAGTCATTGATTTTAGCTTTTGTGAGGTCAGCAGTAGGATTATTGTAAAGAGAAAAGCGGCTGAGTTCTAAATCCCACTCCTTTGAATGTTTTCTGAAGGAGCGTCCAAGGCAAGGAAAGAAATTGATTGTGCAAAGCTCAATCTCTGTTTCAGAGCACAACACGCTAGGCCTTCCGGTTGAAAAATGCAGCACTCGGTGATTGCCTTCAGCTTGAACAGGGTTTAAAAACGAGCAGAAACTCAGACCCAGACGTTTTCCCCTCCTGGAGGCGTGAACACTTTGCTCTCCATCTGGGATTGCTGGGCAACCTGGCCTGCAGCCCTGTGGACTCGAAAAGCCAGACTCAAGATGACTGATCAAGCGAGGCCCAATCAGCTACCTGCTTCCCACTCTACAAAACCCCTAGTGTGCTGTGTTATAGACAAAGAGGTGTAAGCTGATCTGGGGTCACTTGCAAAATCAGAAAGTAACCAGCAATGTTGTGTTTGGAAGCCAGCCTCCTCTAATTGCCACTCCCTTTGGGTAATGTCCTCTGTATTTACACTGTTCTGATACAAATAGGCCTGATTCCAAAAAGATGTCAAAGAGACCATTTCCTGGGACTGAATCTCACTTTCTTTTCCATCTCTCTGTGCTTCCTCTTTCAGTCTAACTCTCACATTACTCCTGTTCCTTATCTTCCTTCCTAATCTCCCACTAATTGGGGTGGGAGCCCAGCTTCTTGCGGTGGGACAATCAGGAATATCACCGTGGGCCGCATTGCCTCACCTGGTTTCCCCGGAAACTACAGCAACAACCTGACGTGCCACTGGGTGCTGGAGGCACCGGAGGACCACCGGCTGCACATCCACTTCGAGAAAGTCGCCCTGGCAGAAGATGACGACAGGTAAAACTCAGGCACCATGGATACAAGCTGCAGATGATGTAGCTAGCAGAAGGGAGCTTAACTCCAGACTTCAAATTTAAAAGCCCAGTCAAGGATTTGATGTTATGTCCTTGAGCAGAGTAGTTACCCCGCTTTAGTAAAAGATTGAACTGTATAATTGAATAGAAAAAAGGTGAACTCTTGACAGCTTTGTAAGTCATCTTAGATTAAAGCGAAGTTTTAAAGCCTGAACATAATGTCAAATCACATAATTTTTTTGTCTTTATCCGAAAGTGTAGGCAGGTCTATTTTCACAGTTTAAGGCTGTGTAAGAATAAGCTGACATAGCAAGGTCTGACTGGCTCCCTTGGCTTGCTGTCTTTCTGTGATGTCCTTCAGACTCCTGATAAAGAATGGAAACAACATTGATGCTCCGCCTCTCTACGACTCGTATGAGGTGGAATACCTTCCCAATGAGGGTGTGGTCAGCACAGCCCGGTACCTGTTTATCGAGTTCAGCACCGATGGGTCTGGCACATCTACTGGTGCTGCTGTGCGTTACGAAGGTACTGACTTCTGGCTGAGTATCTCAACACGTTTAGACCAAAACACGAAGTATGAAGAGGATTAATATCCCTTTGATGTCCATATTATTTGGTTACAGGGGTACTTGTTCTCCGATGAGTGAGACTGTGCTGGCAATCAGTGCCTGTCGCTGACATGTTTTGACTGGCAGGCTCATTGCTTAGTTACATTTTAAAATTTCAGTCAAATGTTCATATTGCACTGAGGGTTCTGAATTTCCCTAACAGGTTCATATTTCAGTGATGAGATGCTAATTTAGCAGGAGGCTTATATTCAGTGAGTGGAGACTTCATGTAGTTAATCATGGATATAAATTCTTAGATTTACCACCACTACCCCCAAACAGATTTACAGTGAGAGACGATAATCTTAGATGAAGCTTTTCACTTTAATTGCTGACCTCTAGGTAGAAATCTACTACAGTTGGTCTGGTGTCAAACGCAAGACTTATTGTTTCCTATCTGTGGTTAAAAACACAGTGAAAATCGAGAGACACAGAGAAAAAATATTCTGCCCAGTGTTTAACCTTGTAGCATTTAACAGTTAATCATAATCCACTAACTGAGATGGTTGAACATATATCTGGAACAATAACTTTTCTCAGTTTAGCAGATTCTGGGAAACACGAAATCTTCATATCCAATTTGATTTTGTTATCTGTTCTTGGGAACTCACTGAAAATAGTAAATCCAATTAGCTTCTTACAAGGGTGTAGTTCATTTTGATGCTCCCACTGGTGGATGTTTTTAAAAGAACTTGTGAACTCGGTCTGTAATCCTCTCTAAATGGTAGAAATATCCCATTGTTCTGATCCTTTGACACTTCCTCCAAAGGTTCAGGATTTTGTTCTAATCCCCGTTCAGTGCCTTCCAAACCCACATCTAAGACGTTGTCCGTCATGTTTTTCAACTGCTGAATTTTTTTTAAATGTCCACGTTAATAGGAAGACATTCATAAAAACATACTACAAACTTCTCTACATACATAATTCCCACATATGCAAATCTGTACTTATGCAAGAAATTTCTAAATATTTCATATTCAGCACCATGGCTGGCTGTAAACATGCACCTGAAGGAGAAAAAGCCAGCTTGCAAATATGTTTGTGATTAATTTTGAGGTGAAAATAAAAATTGTAAAGAAATATGAAGGAGGACGAAGTTTATCATCAGTTACACGTGAGCTCAACTTCATCATATCGATCAGGGAAATTCCAACATGCGCAAAAATTGAGTTACACAATAGGTTGAGCAATACATTAATTGTGTATGCGTGGAACCGTGTGTATTACCACCATTTGGACAATGCGCTTCACACGTCTAGATATTTAATACGGTCTTTCAGAAGTGACATCAAAGCAACACAGTACCAGGTGACACCTAAGCAGCACTTGAGTAACACCTACGGCAAGTACAAGTACTCTCTGCTTCTGCCATACCTCAAAGAGCACCCAAAGGTGTTTTGCATTTCAAACGAGATGAAAATAATCATGTCTTTTCAGTGTTTGGGGATTTGTTTACTGACAGGAAAATGCCTGTTTTCTGTTTTCTTTCCCTTTGCTTGTCAGCTTTTGCAGAGGGGAGCTGTTATGAGCCCTTTGTGAAGTATGGAAACTTCACCAGCAGTGATCCGACGTTTGCAGTGGGCGCCGTGGTGGAGTTCTCCTGTGACCCTGGCTACACCCTGGAACAGGGCTCTGTCACCATCGAGTGTGTTGCCCTGGACGGCTCACAATGGAATGAAACGGAACCAGCCTGCCGAGGTGTGTGTATGCCTCTGGTCCACCAGAGAGGCTTCCTGTGAATCTCTTGACTTTACTCTTCGCAGAAACACTCTGTACATGTGCACATGGGATACCTGTACCCGAGCGTCTCTGCGCATGCTTGTAAATATGTAAAATAGTCACACAGTTGTTTGAATGAGTATAATAAGCTTTTGTTTTGCATGCTTGACAACTCTGTGTGTTTGTATGTTTGTGTGTGCATGTTTAACCTAGTGCGATACGCCTGTGGTTCTCTCGGTGGTTCCAGCTGTGTGCAGTGGGGAGACGACAGACTCTGCCGGCATTGTGCTCTCTCCCAACTGGCCCGAGGCTTATGACCGGGGCCAGGACTGCATCTGGGGCATCCATGTGGAGGAAGACAAGAGGATCATGCTGGATGTTCAAGTGTGAGTGTCCTCCAGCTTCAGCATCCTCTCTCATGCAGCCGAGACGCTGGCTGCTTGTACAGAGCGTACGGTCCTGCTGTGTTTGCAGCCTTGCTATGCAGAACAGCATGAGCCTCATCCAACTGAAGACACAGCGCTGCGATCGCTCATGTGTGAGATACCAGGCGACATGGTTTTCTGTTCAAATAATTACGTGTGTGAAGTTATTAGGTAGCTATTGAGGCTTGAAGCCTCTTATACGTTGAAGGTACCTTTTGATCAGACTCAGTTAAGACATCATTTGAAAGTGAATATGCAAAGAAAGGTTAGCCGAATGTTGTAATCAAATGTGCTATAGGAAAAGTATTCAGCTAGACTTTTGTCTATGCTTGAATTATAGAAGCTTGGTCAAAGGATGACCATTAATGTTGACCAACAAAAGGTGTCTGTTAACTTTCAGACACAGTGATCTCGCTTTAACTGGACAAGAGCTTTCAGGGACTGGGAATCATAACTCTTGATCAGGAGTTTCCTGAACAGAGCTTACAAATTAACCAGGCTGCAGAAGCGAGATCATTAAATAGTAAGTGCTTCTTCTACAGACTGGCTGATCATGAAGCCTGTAGTGACAGAGCAGCTCATGATTGTCTCTGGAGTAAAAAAACAGGTGAGACGAGGTTCAGTGTGTGAGCAGAAGTGTGTTAACACCAGCACAGACAGAAACAGGTGCCAAAGTTTTCTTTTTATTCATTAACAGTTTTCGTGAGCATCTATAGAGAAAGATATGGACAGATGATCTTTGTCTTGAGTTAATTGGCGGTTCGTGTGTGTGTGTGTGTGTGTGTTTTTCTGAAATGGCTGCTTATACAGGTATGTGCATGATTAAGCAGTAATGGTATGAAAGTAATGTGTGGATGGATATTTACATCGGTGTGTGTGCGTATGTGCGTGCATGAGTGTGTGCATGCATGTGTGGTTAAATTTGCATATATGTGTGCATCCTCATGTGAGTAGTATATTGCTACGTGTGTGTAGGAGATTACAGAATTGCTTTAACAACCCCAGAACCGTTTATCAGTTTGCCCACATGCTCAATTAAGGCACAACATACGGCACAATAACTGCTCATTAATTAATTTAACACAAATGAGAGGGGTGGCTGGGCACTTGTTAAGTTGCTATGGCAACGAGTGTTAGTACAGGTGGCAGCTGGCACACTGCACTTGGAAAGCTGTGCATCACACCACAGACAGGCAAATAACCCAAGTCCAGAACTCACGGCTGGAGGAAGTTGTAATAGCAACAGTGTCAGTTTGCAGTCAGGATATGTCAGGATATGTCAGGATATGTCAGGACATGTCATTAATGTTTTGTAACACAGAGACTCATGCGCAGAAATGTGAAATGAGTCATAAATGTGAGGTGATGATTTTTCTGTTTCTAAACACAAAAATTGCTGCTATAGAAGAAGGCTGAGTGAAAAGCAGAAGAAATCTTCTAGCTATGATGTCCATTGGTATATAGCACAGTGATTTAATTTGAGAGCCTGTTATTTATATTCTGTACTTGAGCCTGTAAAGAGGGCAACATGAATAATACATGACTAAGAATATGTCAGTGAGGGACTGGAGGTGTTTTTGGGCACCTTTGTAGTGTAATATAGGATTCTGTTCCAACAGATGTGGTTAATAGAGAATGACATAGAGACAACTTGTTTCAGCAGCACGTTATCAAGATACTGACCTAATACACTGTTATACCCCCCAATTTCAAAAGGTGTTTTGCTTCTGTCACATCTCCAGTGTCCATTGGGGGCTTTCTGCTTAGCAGGTACAGGAATAGTCCACACAAGTGAGGTGCCAATCTTTCCAGCACTTTTATCACATGGAAGAAGTTTTAACTTCCTTAAAAAAATGCCTTTTCCTTTTTTGTCCCCTGAAAGGGCAAGGCCTTTTTGCTTATATATAACACGTTTTGCTTATCTGCCCTTTATTAACTGTCAGCCATTAACCTGATGCTGTCAGGTGTATTTTTTCACAGAGAACGAAAATCTCATTTTCGATGTTTGTGCCTCCAATTGAATTCGATGCATGGAGTGGAACTTTTACTCTGTCTGCTCTGCACCGCAAACCACGGTTAGCCGTTCAGTTATTATGAGCCATCTGAGGACCGTGTCCAGTGTTACAGCAAAATTTTTCTTTTTGCTTGCTTTGTTCACCTGATATTCAGGAAGCTCCTCTGGAGAGAAATTGGTTGCATACAAGTCGAGATGAAAAGGGTGACCTCTGTGAGTTTACTGATCATAGCAAATGGGCAGTGTGTGTTTGTCTTCTTGTCTGAGCACTGGTGAGTCTTCACTAATAGCTTTTTCCTGTCTGATCACAGAAAAAGCAATGGGGTGGTCGCAAGATTTTAGGGAGACCTAACAAACAATTGCCCCTGATTCTTTGGTTTTGCTCCTATCTTTTCTTGTCGATACTTAATTACTACCATAAAGGTCAAACTTCTCATTAACCTGAGGGGTTAAAACAGTAAATTTTCATCACGCACTCAGTTAACAAACAGGATGGAGGCAGCACCTCCAAAAATGCATATTTATGACTTGTCTTGGAGAGCCTTGGAGAGGCCCAAATTAATGATAAATTATTCAGTATTTATTTCCTATAAAATCTATCTAACACAAACAAGGCTTAGAATTTCCCCACACAATTATGATCTGCTCTTTGTATTGGGGGACTCGAAGCAATGGTTTTGGACAAAAATGAACCACATGTCATGAAACATACATGAGAACAGCATGTATTATATCATGAGAGAAAGGTAAGGGCACAGACTTGGGAATGGACAATAGGGACATGTCCCTTGAATAATGTGGACATAGTAAATTGTCCCTTGTGTGTGTTTAAGGGGGTGTGGGGTTGGAGCTGATTTAGTCCCTATCAACTGTTGAACCATACTCTTGGTGAAGGGTAGAAAATACTATATACAGCATTTCTGTTGTTTGAAGAGAGGTGGCAGACCTTTTCAAAAAGAAATGTTTCATATGACTTAGCTAGTCATTTTTGAACCTTGCAAGACAGTTTCATTCTTACGTAAGTTAAGCTTTGTGTAAGTGGTATTTAACAATTTGATGAGTATGTAACAGAAGGCTGAGGTTAGTGAAGGGTGTGAAGGGTGACAGATAAATACCATGGTAACAAGACATATAAATGTGCATGTAACAGAGGTTTAGAACCTAGCTGTGCTCTACAAGAAGATTTCAAGGTTTGTTATCTGTACACAGCTTCCACCTGGGCCCCAGGGATCAGCTGACTTTCTATGATGGAGACGACCTGACGGCTAACATCCTGGGTCAGTACAGCGGCGCACACCCACGCTTCCGTCTCTTCACCTCCACGGCCGATGTCACCCTGCAGTTCCAGTCGGACCCAGCCAGCGACATCTTCGGCTACAACAATGGCTTTATCGTCCGCTTCTTCGGTATGACTCCAGTACGCGTGGTTCGAGGTGGGGGAGGGGGTTCTTCAGGGACGTGTTAATTGGCTTCCCTCTACCCCTGTACCTCTTAAAACCAGGGTCTGTGGGGGAAAACTTGACACTGGAAATGAAAATTGTGAGTCTTAATTAGCTGCGTGTTGTAAAAAGGGCAGGTAATATTTCCGACACAGACTCGGTGGTTAATGAGCTCTAGGAAAACAGGAAAATCAGAACAGTGCAGGAGACGGGAAACACAGAGGCAGTTCTACTAGGGCCATGGGCAGAAAGAAAGTATTTCCATCTGATCACGTCGATTCACAATGAGGGCCAATGACCATAATCTCCAGGGTTGGGGGCTCGAGTCTGGCTCTCTGCATTGTGTGTGTGGAGTTCGCATGCTGTCGTGCATGCATGGGTTTCATCCTATTTCCTCCTACAGCCTGAACATATGCTGGTTAGGTGGATTTGCCAGCCTAGAATTGGCCTTAGCGTGCCTTGCAATGAGTTGGCACCCAGTCCAGGGTTTACTGTACCTGTCTAGCCAAAACCCTGCAAAGGATAAGTGGTTTGATAGTAAATGGATTCACACACACACACATATACATATATTGTGTATGTGTATGTGTGTGTCTATAGTCCTCAGCACATACATAGGCTCAGCACTGAGAGGGATTTTGGTGTCCTATGACTGGCTGACAATTCTGTAGTTCCTGCAATAGTGCTTATGTGATGCCAGGCCTCCTGGCAGGCTGTTCCTGGCCTAAGCCCTCCATAGCTGGCAAAGCACTGTTGTCCTTTTCAATCACAAGGGGCATGTTAGTATGCAGGGTGTGTTCCAGGAAACGGTAGGCTAAGCAAAGCTGTGCTGGCCTCCACTGATGCGTCTCGAACAGTGGCAGTCTTCGTAGCAGTCTTGTTACAGTTATGTGTAAGCTGGGATACAGTACTGATTTTTTTAACCCCTTAACTTATAAATTGTGTTATGACTGTTATGACTTGGCTGTCATTTGCATGTTCTGAAGCAACATGGTTCACCATGATTTTCTTTGACACTCCAAACAAGGGTAATATCAGCAAGTCGAGAAAAGGTGAAATTTCTGGTAAACCTCCTGTCCTTGATGACCTTCCCCCCTTCCTACTCTACACTTCATCCCACAGAGGTTCCCAGGAATGACACCTGCCCAGAGTTACCAGAAATCATCAATGGCTGGAAGAGCACCTCCCACCCTGAGCTGGTTCATGGCACAGTAGTGACCTACCAGTGCTACCCAGGCTTTCAACTACGAGGAGGAGCGGAGATCCTCATGTGCCAGTGGGACCTCATGTGGAGCGGAGATGTACCCAGCTGTGAGAAGGGTGAGGGGCACACACACGCACACGCACACAAACACACACAAACACACACATGCACGCTCGCACACATAAACACGCACACATGTACGCACACACACATACACACACATAAACACACACATGCACGCACACAAACACACACACACATACACGCGTAAACACACACTTGCATGCACACATACGCACACGCCCACATACAAACATGCATGCACATACAAACACACAAACACACACATAAACAGACATGCGCACACACACACACACACACACACACACACACACACATGCAAGCACACACTCATACATGCACGCACACACATGCAAGAACTTTGTCTGAGATGCATTAACGTGACACACAAACAGTGATGTTTTTTGTGGAAGCCCACCAGCAAGAGGACAACGACAAATAAATGTATTTGTAAGTCCGGCTGCTGCTGCTGCTGTCGCTGACGTTGTGTAAGTGGCTAACCGCACTGACATGTCATGCCAGTGACGACGTGTGTGGACCCTGGCGCTGTGGAGCACAGCCGCAGGCTGATGTCAGGTGCGCACTTTGCCGTGGGTGCCACCGTACAGTACGTCTGTGACAAGGGCTACATGATGTCTGGCAGCGGGCTGCTCACCTGCCACAGCCGAGACTCTGCCGGGCCCAAGTGGAGCGAGCGACCGCCCAAGTGTGTCCGTGAGTGCGCGCCGCCACCCCCCCCCCCACTGCCAGCCTGCTCCTCGCCCAGGAGCTGAAACGCTGCATCATCTACGGCCCGCAACATGACCCGACCCATGAGCGCTTCAGGCAGAATTTCTGTCTCATATCTGCACCAGTAATAAAAATGATGTTGAAAAGTTTAACTTCACTGTAACCTTTAAAAATATAGTTCATCAGCAGCAGCAGCCTTTGCTGAATGATTTCTCTTAATGACCTTTGATATTTTCAAATTCCGTTGTGGTGTATGAGTAACAATGGTAAAAAAATTTCTTTAAAAATTATTTGCTTAAGGAAGCAAAAATTACTTTTAAAATAGCATCAAATATTCACGTAAATGGCAAATATTGGTAAAAATATATTATTTATAATTGTTGTAGTAATAATGGAACCACAGAAACATTTTTTACAACCATAGTTAACATGGCTATGAACTGCAATATAGGGCTGCTGTTCAACATTGCAGTGCTAATTAGAATGTGAAAATAATACCAAAATCCAGCTATGCAAGTTCAGTAGGGAAACAGCGCCCCTCTATGGATGTTTTCTGATATGACATTCCTCACCTCACTTGGAACAGAACAGAACAGGAGTGTGGTCTTTGTTTAAGGGCAGAGACAGAAAAAAAAGGCATTCCCCATGGCTGCATGATAATATCCAATTAGATGCCAACTCACAGATGTTATGGAGTGCTGGTGCTGAAGTGGCTCTGTGATTTGAAACAGTGGCCAATATCGCTCAAGGAGGACAAGTAATATCGGAGCGTTGAGTGTGTTGCTGTGACAACCTGAACGGATTTAATTAAAATTTTCACTCTTTAAAACATGAAGAACTTTGAATGCATCAAGCTGTTTTGAGCTTGAACATCCTAGGGGACATGAACTGTACTGAATAGAAGGTCTTAGGAACATAGCACTGCTTCTTGTCTTCAGTTATGATAATGGTCCTTCCTGCATGAATACTGTGTTTACTATATACATCTTTTAAGAGCCAAAGCAACACTGTTTTATACTGAGAGAATGACCCAACCCAATAATAAAAATTAGATTTGTGTCCTGTTTTAGCACAAGTGAAACATGTGCTCTTACTGACTAAAACAGCAAATTTTAATTATGTTAGGCTTAATAACATAACAGCATAATTCTTAAGACCAGTAATAAATAGCTGTAATATAATATAAGCAGATTTTATGTTTCTGTGGATTTTACCTTACGTGCTTTCTTTGAGATGATGAAACAGAACTCTGTTGAGTTTAGAGGAGCAGGAGTATTTATTGCACTGATTGAAATGATGACTACTTCCCTTAAAGAGCAAATTAATTAATTCCTCCACAAGGTAAAGCTTGTAGGGTGAACAAGGACTGAGAAGGAATAAGACTGTGCGTGGGGAGCTGTGTGAATGTACAGGGGCATCACGCAGGCAGACGTCTCTATTTACTCATGCATGTGTTTGCGGACAAGTGTGTATGTATAGAACAGCACCTGACATGAAGACAAGCTGCACATGCAGGCCATTTGTCCAGCAGTGCGTCTCCCCTCTGGTCTCACAGCGGAGACCTACGAGCCCTGCAGGGACCCTGGGGCTCTCCCATTCAGCATCCAGAGTGCAGAGAAGCACTTCTACCAGGCAGGGGAGAGTGTGCACTACAGCTGCCTGGCTGGATATCAGCTGCGGGGGGAGGCAACAATCCGCTGTGTCCCGGGACACCCGTCTCAGTGGAGCAGCCCACCCCCTGCCTGCAGACGTGAGAACTCACAGTCTAGTGAAACTGTTTATATGCATACATGTTTCTGGGTTTAATTGCTTATTTTAATGAGTTTTTGTTTTCCCACTTGTAGCATTGCCTTTGGATTACTCCCCAGAACGCAGGTTGGATGGTAAGTGCTTACATTTTAATCTTACTATTACCACTGAGATGAATTCAATACAAGTTGTACAAAGCTGTAAATGATAACATCTCAAGTGAGAAATATATTGACTTTCAACGACCCTGGCATTATACAGCTTCATTATATTTTGCTGGAAATATTAGCCGTGAACTAGAACTGACCTAGCTTTAATATACATCAAAAACATGTTTGCTACAGTTTGCTCACTGTTATTGGCCAGTACACAGGCAAGACTGTACCAGCACTGAATGCTTGCATTCTGGGATTGTTCAAAGAGTACGTTTTGTCAATTTTTTTTGTCTCTTTTAGTTTCCAGCACGGTCTTTAGCACAGAGTGGACAAACATAGTGGTTGCTGTCTTGGCTCCGGTTGTTGTGATCTTGGTTGTCATCGTTGGGATATACCTCTACTTTTCAAAGTAAGATGAAGTGTTAATTACTGCAGAAAAAAATGCAGTCAGAGGTTCTCAGTTAGTCTTTGTGTATTGTAGTTGTTACTATGACAAAAGCAAGAAATGTGATACTTTCCAATGCTTAATAAAGTTTCAAAATGGAATTAAATGTAGAGATTTGAGCTAAACTGATGGCAATTTTGGGTGTGATTAAATGATTGGAGATCTACCTAGTATCAAATTTGGGATTATAGCTATTGAAGGTAATATAATTACAATTATGGGCAGTATGGATTCATTTTCATGTTAATCTCTGTTGCCTAGGATACAGGGCAAGCCCTTTCGGTTGTCCATGTCGTCTACCCCTCCATACGACAACATGACAGAGTCTGCGTTTGACAACCCCATTTATGAGACTGGTGTAAGTACAGACACCATGCACCTTAGAGATGTTGACTGCCAGAACACTATTGTTTTATCGTGACCACTCTTCTACTCATCCTTCACCTGCCACACCTACCCAAAACCCAACGCCATTGGCTCATCTCTGCAAGCGACATCACCCATTCATCTGAATTCCATCTCCTCTCTTGAGAGTCCAGTAAGACCCTTGTGTTTCGTCTGTCAGCATATACCTCCCAGGACTTGTTTAATGTGCCCAGATTGTCTTCAGAGACTGAAATGTTTCTTCAGATGAGTATGCAGGGAGCCCAAACAGAGCTTACAGATATAGGTTTGTGTTTCTACTCCTGTGTTCATTTCCACTTTCTCTGGGATGTTGTGCCAGGTGGGGTGTAAATTGTAAAATAATCCGTAAAAGCTGGTGGAAACAGTGGCATGTTTTTGTTTTCGTGACATTTTAGGGCTGATCCAAGGTGAACACCTCATTGACAAAATCATATTCTGGACTTTTTTCCAGAATACGTTTTATAAGAAGATGGTTTCTCAAGAGCAAATTGCCATGCTTTTGCTTAAGACTAAAATCGACAACCTTGTTGCCCCTATTGTTATACCAAGTACCACATAGCACAATCCAGATAAAATAATCCAGGATCCTTTACAAAGTTATAATACTGTACCAGAGTACCGTACAAAATTATGTGATTTGTAATCTTTGGATCTTGTTTATGTTCTGAACGAATATTTGTAAATATTTTTGTGTTTCTTTTTAGTAGAAATTTTTATTTTGTAGGCTTTATATGCAAACCATCTTGAATATTATATAACATTTAATAAGCACTTGTTCAAGCATCGCACAACTGTATCACAACAAAAACAGAATAGGAATATTGATCATTCTTAGGACTCAAAGATCTGGTTTATGTTTGGGACATGCTTATTATTTCAGTCTGCCTATTTTGTAACTATTTTATCAGTTTCTTATATATTTCCAATCATGAGGTTGTGGCAACGTTGCCCATGGCTGAAAGACATTAAAACAGTGAGTGCTAAAACTCTGAAGGCAGCATACATTAAACCATTTAAACTGCGTGATTCTTCCACTGTGTACTTGTGCAGTCTTTCAGCAACTCCACTTCCAGTGTTAATACTCATTTAAGCTCTTTTGTGATTACAGTTCAGTGCATATGTAAAAATACATTTATGACATATTAATTCCTTGGGGTATTACTATTCTGATTCCATGTACAATCTTTCTCAGGGTGGGTGGGAATATGAGAGGCCCTGATCCCTTCAGTCCCACCCATTGTGAGAAGCGACGATGACACACACACACATCTTTCTGCTCTTTCCCAAACTAAATTCCGCTCCCAGTGTGTACCGTCAGTCTACCAATCAGGGCATGTCCTCTACTGCAAGCACAGCCCACTGAATAAGAATGACGAGGCCACGCCCTGGCACTGACAACCTCCAGGAGTGCAAAGTCTCATAATCTTTATGATGCATGGAAAAATGCTGCATAGACACCATAAAACCCCTCCAAGTCATGGTCATTTCACAAAGACCAAAGTTGTAGTAAGTTTTAGGTGCAACTGCCTACAGTGAAAGGCACACAGGTGCACAAATAACACTTTGTCTGTTATCATATTGGCAATGTTGTTCTATCCTTACCCAGTGTACTTTCCCATGGCTCATAGCTAAAGACCTTCTGTATAATCACCCTCACTCAGAGTCATTACTCTGACATTGTATTAGGCCAAAGCACCAAAGGATCAGCTTGGGTCAGGAACATGGCAGGGTGGCACATGGCCAGACCACACACGCCCACTGAAATTTCCTTTGGCTCTCAAACATTATTTTATTTTATTTTAGCAGGGGGATCATAAATGTCTGTGCACTATTGTGACAAAAATACTATAAGCCTCCAGTTAGCTTCTTTTGTTATTCTTACTTCCAATCGTACGTATTGTTCAAGGTGCTCCTGAATGTCTTTTGAATTTGTGACAGTTTTGCACCCGCTGATTGCTGCCAAGTGAAATTATTACAGTAATTGAATTGTGTTCCATACTGCTGTCTGGGTGTGGGAGTAAGACACAGTCAATCTGCTGGTTTTTCCCTTCCTGATGTTACACAGCCATGACAGCATGCTGCTTTAACAAATTTCCTATTAAAGATTATCTCTGCTGCTGCTTAAAGGTTTCTATATGTTTCATTTTACAACAGCACTAATGTGATTACATTAACGTAATTCAATTAAGTCTTAAATAACATATCAGATTCATATAAAGCTTTGAAGTAATGCAAAACCCTGCAGGTAATGCAGGTTCTCTGAAGTGTTTGTGATCTACCAGAGCCTCAAACTATTTTGTCATAATACTGTATTGTATCTCTTGGTGGGTATCTGTGCCCTCCTCCCTCAAGATTCAAGTAACCAGTTACCTGTCTACACTCATCGTCTGCTCATTTCACCTTCTGTATGCATGCTGAGGTCTTTCATTCCTCTCTGTCTGTCTGTAAACCATGGTTACTGCCCTGACCTTTGCCCTTTTGACAGCGTCCTTTGACAAGTGTATGTGCGTGTCTGGCTTTCACAGGACTCCAGGGAATACGAAGTGTCCATTTAGTGACCTCTACACGGATGGGAACTCATGCTCTGTTCCCTGCCTTTGGAAGCAGCTCTGCACCTTCTATCTCCTCTGAGCCCCTGTGGACTCCTCTTCTTCCTTCCTTCCTTCTCCCCTCCTCTTTCTCCCCTTCCTCACCTTGGCTGCTGTAGAATACACTGACTTATAATGGCAGGTCCGTCAATGTCACAGAGAGGATGGGTAATGTGAAACTAATAATGGCTGGAATAAATTTAGCTATTTTGTTGATTCCTTTGGCCCAGAATTCCTTTGGTTTAACCATATACAGAAACATCATGAATGAGAATCTCAAACCTTTTTATTTACCTCTTTCTTTCACGCATATGGCAAGACAGCTTTTTTATCTGGGGTAATAAAAACAGACCACGCAGTGCCATGGAAACAACCTGACATCACCTACTTAAAAAAATGACCTGGAATTTTCTACATTGACTTTTCTACATCATGAAGCAGGATTAATCCTTCAAATTGGCACAGCGACACTCTGCCATCAAGCCCAAATAACCTGTAAACTGCAGGGGAGAGTGATAGTGAAATTACAACAGAGAATTTGCCGCAAACTTTTGACTTGCTCTCTCTCTTCATTTGGCATACACCTGTGATTTATATTGCTCGTATTTTTGTGTAGCAGATGTAATCCTATGACACCTGGTGTGCTGACATTTGACATCCAAGTTTCATGAACTCTGACGTTTGCTAAGTAATGTGTGGAATGTGTTGATAAACCCATGTCTGAAGACTGCATATGTATTTGCTCAGTTGCTACACCTCTGCCCTGTTGTGCAGCGTCTGGTTTAACTGTATGCTTACCAGCTCAATTGGGCGATCCAGGTACACAATTCAGTAGAAAGAAATACAAACACACTTAATGACCTTGTCAAATTATATGGCTTTCCTGGAAAAAAAAATGTTATATCTTCTGTCAAAAGACTTTAGCACTTAACCATGAAGAAGAGTACTTGGCATTTTTTTAATTGCAGTTTAAAATTGCTCTGTATGTATATACGAATGTGTGTGCGTGCAGCATATTTTATAATTTCATAAACTGACTACAGACATTGTTTAAACTGTGCTTGTATGTAATTATTTTATGCATCTGTAATAATTTTCCATATAGGCTTGGGTGAATTCACAGCTACTGATACATACATGCCTGGTATTCAAGTACTGTAGTTTCTTGTTGACCTTGTAAATATTCCATCAGCTGTGTCAGTGGGGTTCTGCTCTATCTTGTTATGTATCAAGGTTTGTTTCTTTCTTTTGATAACCAGCTCAGACTCTAAACAAGCCTTCAACAAGCACTGTGATGTGTCAAAGTTAGAGTGGGACTCTGGTTTAGTGTGGTTTAGCGTGGCACATTCTGGTTTCCGTTCCGTCGCTTCCTGTGCCCTTTGCATTTTCAGCAGTCTTAGCCTGGTACAGTGAACACTGTCATGTTCATGAAACTTTTGATCCTGTAGTCACAAGGACACTATATATTTTATATCACGTGTAAGACTTAGCATTCGTCATCAGGAAAATGAAAACGTTTCCTTTCCTTCATCAGTAACATGTCTGACTTTCGCTGATAATTTACAGTGACATTGAAAGGCATAGGATGTCCTGCCGCACTGAATTTAATACTTACAGCTTTTAATGGTATTTTGTGTAAGGCACTGTTCTGTTATAATACTACTGAGCCTAGTCAAATGAAAGCAAATTAACAAAATAAAGATATATATTTTCTTCCACGCTCCAGAAACACTGTTTGGATGAATGGCCACTCTTAAGTGCCCATAATTCCATGGATGTGTGAATATGCATAAATGTATTTATATGGGTTGGTAATAATTAACGCTTCCCTATTCTGAGCTCTCTGCAGCTCTATCCAATAAGCAGAATGGCTCCAAAATTTGTATATGTACTATTTAATGTATGAGGAGAAGGATTCTGGCGCACCAAAAAGTGTAGTGCCAGATTCCGCTGCTAGGGACAATGTGGTGTTGAAGATGTATTTTTCAATGTTCTGTTATACAGCACCATATTTTTCCCTAATGGAAGTCTTTGGAATTACTTTTTTTTGGCCAGGGAATCCATCTCCCAATTTCTAGAATAGTATGTCTATACATTTTGGTGCTGTTCCACTTATTGGTTAGAGCTAACTCTGAATAGGCAAACTGTAATTATAATCACTCTGTGTGTGTCTACCCTAAGAAAGGCTGGTGGACCCTCTACAGTATTCTCCTCTTTGCTCCCATTGTTAACTGGAAAGTGTTGCCATGATAGCTGTAATCCCAACAAGCATTTTAAATATTAACAACTGAAGGAATTAATAAAAGAATGACTTTAAAAAATGACAAGCCACAATAATACCACCAACGCAACATAAACATGCCAATGCCCTAAGTACATAGATTAGAGCTATGACATCAGTCAGTCATCTTCTATACCTCTTATTCCTTATGAGGGTCACAGGGAAGCCTGGAGCCCGTCCCAGAACACATAGGGCACAGGGCAGGGGACCAACCCACCACAGGGCGCACACACACACACACAAACACACACACACACACACACATCAACATAGCCTGCATGTCTTTGGACTGTGGAAGGAAACCAGAGAACACAGAGAAAACCCACCAAGCACAGGGAGAACATACAATCTCCACGCACACAGACCCAAAAGCAGGAATTGAGCCCCGGGCCAGAAGGTGCGAGGTGACAGTGCTAACCACCACGCCGCCGTGCCGCCTACGCTATGATGTCATATTTCTGAAAACATTTGACAGAATATGCACAGATTGCCTGTGGCCCTCCCTATGACTTGACAATTTTTTTGCTTAACTTAAAGGAATGGTGTAATTCAGCAAAAAAGGTTTGTGCTAAGTTCTCACAGGTCTTGCTTTTTACTGTTTGCTGTTCCAGTTCTTTCTTTGACATTTGATGTTTCTTGACTCAGATGCAAAATTTCTGTATCACCTTATTTGTTTTAAAGGCTCGTGTTCCCCCGTTGCGTTGTAATGTTTGATTCCCAGTTACCCATGAATCCTTGACAGTTTAATACAGAAAAATGCTCACTAAGCCATTAATGTGCCATCTAGTGGTCAGGAAATGAATTGCTGAACACTGTTGAAAATACAGTTCTTAGACAGAAATGCAGAAGCTTATGTCATAAACACATTAAATGGTCTTGCCGTTAAGAACAGAAGAATACTGTATCTTTTCCTACAATTTGACATTAAGAAACAGCGTGTTTGGTCAACTTGCAAAGGACCTAACCTAACATCAATGCATAGGCTACCACATATCAACCTTTTTTGATTTTATTGTATTATATAATTTTATTGTTGTATCATCTCTCCCTGGTGGGGAGCTGAGGTAGGCCTTAAATGATGGCATGCTGTTTTCTTTAAAACAAACCTTTAATTTATTTAATTATCACCAATACAGTAACATGCTGGTGCACTCTCACTTCTCCATTTAACTCTGTCTGGAACTTCAGAGTGCATGTCTCTACACATTCTGCTACATGTATAATACAAAATGGTAGATGGTCCATTCCACTCAATATTCCCACTGATGTAATCAACAGATGTGTACAACCCATTTTAGATCTGTTTGGACTGTCATTGCAAGCGTGTTTTACATAAAACACCACAAAAATTAGACAATACATTAAATTGAGCTTGTGGTAAATTCATCTGATATATTGAAAATCACATTGTCAGATGTCTGGAAGATTTATGCACACTATATTAATGCACACTATATTAATTTATGCACACTATATTCTATTAAGAATAATTAGCCACTAACATAGACTTTCTGATTGTTTGCATTTGTTTACACCATCTGTCAGCCAACATATATCGATTTTTCAAACAGTGATGTAGGCCACAGAGGTAAATATCTTCTGTGGTCCCTTTGTACTGGTGTAAAATGTGAAATATTATAGTAAAAGCACACAGTTAAGTTTTTTAAGCAATTTGTTCTGGCAAGACATATTTAAAACATTTTAAATATCTATGCAATTTGCAGTGACAACTGATCACTGAAAGGAAGTCTTTATACAGTACAAGGACAGATTGCTCATTCATTGCAATTAACAAAATCCTTGATTTATTCACAAAGAAGCATAATGATAGACTTATCTTGTCTTTAAAGAAAAACGTGTTTAATCTGCAAAAGGATGTCTCTTCTCTGGTGATTTGGCCAAAATAACACAACTGGCAAAGAAGAACAACTAAACTTGGGGAAAAACATCAGGTATGACTTTAACATCTCTGTGAATGAAAACTGACAGGAATTGATGTTTACCATTTAAACAGAGGTTGGTTATCTATCTATATCTACAGTATCTGTCATGACTTTGCATCCAAATAAACACTGTGTTAATTCAAAAATACCGTCTTTGCTGTGCAGAACAGTTAAATGACTTGTATAGTGTGCAAATGTTGTATTTACCAAGTTTTTATGTTTTATTTTATTATTCTCTTCTCACTGTAGTTCTTGAACCCTCATTATGAGTGAAACATTAACATTTTTCAGAAAGTAGTTGTCCTGCATTGAAGGCCATTAAGATAAATACAGACCTTAATTTTTAGGTGTCCATTTCACACCCATGCGCCAAAGGACATGCAGAACTGCCACAGTCATTAATTCTTAGCCAGAAGAAACTGAAATGCATTTACTCTGATGGGTGGAACTGAAGGCCACCTTCGCTTGAACTAAGTCACCCATAATTTATTTTCTATTTCCATTTTGTTGTCTGTTACATTAATGTTTTTACTTTCTGCTATGGTGAAATAGAAAATAATTTTTCACTGGTAAGGCTCAAATCCCACAGTTGCATTAAAAGTTTTGATGGTTTTTTCATGAGCTGGAATAGGTTCATTTTACCAGGTTCTTGTTTTATGCTGTAAGACTGAGAGAATGTAGGATGTTTTCAACAGACATTTTCACAATGCCAGTGATTAGCCTTGAAAAGCTGTTAAGGTTGTGTGAGTAATTATAGGCTGGACAGGACCTGTGTGCTCTGACCATTGGAAGCAGACATGTCCTGTGACATAGCCCTGCATCTGGCTGCTCTAACGATCATCCAGGGACTAGAGGGAGGTGTAGGTCCAAACAAGGAGTTTATTTGTAATGTCCCAAAACACAGTCCAAAAGCCAGATCGCAGTATGGGAGCACATGAGTTCAGTAACCAGGAGAGCAGTCCAAGAAGAACACAAAACTGACAGGATACTGGTAGGAGCTAAGACTAGACAGGAAGAGCACACCAGGAAATTCCAAACTGGAACCTAGGAGGGAACCAGAAAAAACTGGACTAGGAAGCTACGCTTTTAAGAACTCTAAAAAACACATTACCTCAAAACAAACACACAACCCCAATAAAGACACACAGACAAGCCAACCCAGGTGCAATCACTCAAAAGCATGGGAAATTCAACCAAGAAGTAATGAGGCTAAACATAAAAAAAGGATAAACTAGACAAGAAAAGAATAAGGAGCAAGAAAACTAGACAGGAAAATACAAAACAAGGCAAGGTTACTGAATGGGGCATGGCTGCCAGCTCAGCTATGACATCTGCCAATACTCTTCTAATTTCTGTGGCCAAAATGCTGCTACAACATTTGTTTTTCCACATGAATGCCATTTGAATGTTAGTCACTTTTACTAGGTGTCAATGTCTTTCCCTTGTATTCAGGATCACTGCACACACTTTCATCTGGCAGTCACAGGGAGTAATGTTAAAACACTTAAGCTAATGCTTAGGGCAGACACTGATGTTAAGGCTCAGGACGACATGAAGCAGTTCGTGTCAGAGTAATAGGAGTCTAGTCACATTTAAATTTAGATATTCACATTGATCGAAAGCAGATGATTATACCTGTGCAGTCCATTTTAGTGGAGCATTAATCTTATTGCATTTCCAAACAGGGACTTGAACTGACAGGCTTTGAGCTACAAGTTTAACCACTGTGCAACCTGCTGCTTTTAATTAAAATGCCTAACAATATTTCAGCTCTGTGTTTTCTCCTTGGTTTAGGACAGCATTAGTGCCTGCAGCAGGTAAAAGTCATATCATACTAGTACAAAGCTTTTGGCATATGAATATAATTACAGTACAACACTACATATTTACTATAACTAAAAGAAATTGGTATAATTTCCTGTTGTATTTTATTACATGACGTAAAGTGCAGTCGTTCTTTCTAAGTGTCTATGTATAATTTCTCTCACAGTGTGTGGAAAAATCAGGGTATTTTATGAACATGGTGGCTGTATTGTACACAATAGTCATTGGTATAAAATGGGTGTTAAGATTGGCATTATACAGTATATTTGGTTTACCACAAGTCATAATTGGTGAAATTGATTAAGGTATTTGTAAGACCTACAAGGCAGCAAGCCATCAAATTTTACTCACAGTCAACAGCAGCAGTGTCCATTTGAACATGTATGGAAAATACGTTTATATCTCATACAAAAATCTTTTTTCTTTATACATAATGATTAATAAAATTTCTCAATAAATTTATTTTGATATGAGACTCAATATGATTTTTAACCTTGTCTTGGTCTTCATGATGTGGTACACTGTATCCCAGTTGAGTGATAAGAAAAGGGGCACAAATCCATCAGAAAAGTGGTACTAATCCAGCAGAAAAGGGGTAGTTATCCATCAAAAAAGGGGCAGTAATCCATCAGAAAAGGGGTAGTTATCCATCAAAAAAGGGGCACTAATCCATCAGAAAAAGGATAGTAATCAATCAGAAAAGGGGCAGTAATCCAGCAGAAAGGGGTACTAATTCAGCAGAATCAGTGCCTTCAGGAGGAGGTTAGAGTGCTGAAACTGGAGCTGGAACGAGCTTGTGCAAACAGCTGCCAGAAGGACATTTGACTCAAAGAAGAACAAAACACTTGGGGAGAGGTTGGACAACGCTGAGCGGGAACTGAAAGTCCTCGGGGAGGCCCTGGCTCACACCGTCTACCCCTTCGACAGACAGATTTCCAAGGAGAAATGTCTAGGTGTAAAATTCTTACATTCAACTAGTACAATCTTTCATTGTGATCAAATTTTCTATCTAAAAAACTGTTAACTTTTTTTAATGAAGCACAGTCCATTTCACGCAACATTGCCTTAATTGTATTTAATATTTTGACGGATATCATTCATCACAGTTTATTTAATGTTGCAGGTTTGAATGTGTAATTAAAACGTATGTGTATTAAATAGAGAATGTTTCCTGAAAACTCATAACTTATCTCACAAGAATTCTTCACTCAGTCATAGTTTCCTTATATGTTGTATTTATAACTTTAATGCACAACACTTGGAGAAACAAGTACACTAATGTGTCTCATCTTACCTATAAAAACACCTGCCCTTTTAACACTGACAGATTCAACAAGTCTTAGGCAAATCAATAAGACATACCATGTGCATTACATGTATATCAATGTTCTGTTACAGTATATGGCTCGATAAATTAGTTTTTATTTCGATTCAAAGGGAAATCAAATTAATGTGGGATATAAGTGAATAGCCACAAGTCTTTTTTCCTTGCACACCCAATGTCCACATTTCAATTCTTAGTTGCAAAAACGTTACTAATAATATTCAGTAATGCTGCTATCAATGCCACAAGTGAGGCTCAGACAGGATCCGCTTACAAAATGTAAAGCTGTAAATCATGCATGTGTCAAATCAGAATATGCCATTTGTGCATAAGCATTGCAGATCTCTAAGGCCAATTTAATGCTGTTATTTTAATTAGTAACAATAGATCTAAAGTGTAATTGCACATACTCCATCCATGCATCGATCTTTTATTTTCTTCCGCTTATCTGGGTCCAGGTCATAGAGGCAACAATCTAAGCAGAGATGCCCAGACCTCCTTCTCCCCATCTGTTCCACTGGGATACCCAGGTGCTCCCAGGCAAGATAACATATAATCTTTTCATTTAGTCATTGGTCTCCCCTGGGTTGTTCTCCCCATTGGACATGCCTGAAACACCTCCCCAGGGAGGTGTCCAGGAGGCATCCAAGACAGATGTCCAAAACCACCTCAGATGGCTCTTTTCCAGTGACTGTACTTTGAGCTTCTCCTGAATGTTTGAACTTCTTATCCTATCTCTATGGCTGAGCCCAGCCACCCTGTGAAAGAAGCTTATTTTTGCTGTCTGTGACCTCATTCTTTCAGTCACTACCCCTAAATCATGACCCTAGGTGAGGGCTGGGATGTAGACTGACCAGTAAATTGACAGCTTTCCCTTTCGGTTCAACTCTCTCTACATGACAGACTGGTATAATGTTCACATGACTGCTGATGCTGCACAGATCCATGCATCTCTCACTGTGCTCTAACCTCACTTGGGAACAAGGTCCTAGGACTCTTGTACTCCTCCGGTTGAGGCAGTAACTCATTCCCATCCTGAAGGGAACAACCTGTCCTTTCCCAGCTGAGTATGTCATTAAATATACTGAATGTATTATTTACACTGGCTACTTAAAGTACCTACAATTTATTCATGGCTAAAAGTACATTTCTTACTTTTCCACATAGATTTACCATCGGTGAGGAATTTTACATTCTTTTCTAAGAAAAGGTTTTTTGGCTTTTCTTTAATATTCATGGATGAACAACCCTGACTAATTTGGTGCCCTAGGCAAGATTTTAGGTGGTGCCCCTTATATTTTTCTTCTTTCCTCATTTGGGGCACCAGTGGTGCCCCTGTAGACAGACAGAATCCCTTACATTTGCCTATATGGCCTATGTCCAGGGCTGGCTCTGGATGAACAGTACAATAAAAAAAAATCAGGGATTAAAAAAAGTAATTAGTTATTTGCACTGAGGACTTACTTTCCTATGCATCATTGATATGATGCTTCTATTCTAGATAATGGCCAACAACACTTATTTCAAAGTCACTTAGTTTCAGAAACATCAATATATTTTTGTATGAGAGACAAAAGTTTCCATTTAAGCAAATTTAATAAAAGCAAAATAAAAGAAAACCCTGGACAAGCAAGACCAATTTTATATTAAAAAACGATGGATACAGTGGTAGACCATTTTTTAAAGATGGAAAACATAAACTGTGATTGTTAACCTCAGTCTTGGAGAAACCATTATCAACTTTTTCATTATTTGCACATTTCTGATAGTCACTGGAAAACTTCAGGTAATTGTGCAGAACTAAATTCGGTGGGTACAGTTTTATAAGAATGGGGGAGGCAATTACTATAAGTGCACTCTCATATCTTTTAAAAAGTATTTATCTGAAGTTTTTTTTTTTTTTATGAAAACGTCGATTTATTTAAACAATGGGTTGCATATCATAAAGATATCAGGTAACTATGAAATGACACAGCACTTCATAACAAAGATGTAGTTCAGCTATGATTATCAGAAGCTGTCTGCTAAAAGCATGCTGTTGGCCCTACACAATTATCTTTTAACTTAAGCACAATGGGAATAGAGAACATACAGGCATCTATGGCGTTATGCATTTTTCATTCATTCATTTATTCATTCATTCATTCATCTACTATGCCGCTTATTCCTGGTGAGGGTCGCGACAAGCCTGGAGCCCATCCCAGAACACATAGGGTACAGGGCAGGGGACACCCAGGGCAGGGCGCCAACCCACCACAGGGCACACATGCTTTTTCACATCCATAAACTCGATGATAAGAGTCCAATGTCATCATGAGCCAAAATGCCCTTTGTGTATAAAACGACTGTGTAATCATAACCCCAAATTTCATTGTTATACAGTTAGTGTAACATAACACCAATCTGCATGATATTAGCTGTTCAGGTAATTTTGATATTTTTCAGATGTGTCCTATGAGTGGTTATTTTTGACATATTTAGTTTGGTTATATCATATCAGGTTTTTACTTGCATTTACTAAACTGAATTCTGTTTGTAGCTTTTGACACATAAAATTTAGATTGCAGCATATCATCTTATGTATTATATTTATTTATTTATTGATATACAGTGGTACCCCGGTTTATGAACTTTGAGTGTTAGTGTATTATACTGTGTATAAATTATTTTTTCACTTGTAGATTGTCTAACAAGCTAACATACAATTACAATGTCTTGAGAATGTAAGAACTCTCCAGATGTATTCTGTTACATATGAGGCCGTTTTACGACAACTGATCAGAAGACTTCAGTCACAACATTTGTCAAGAAGTCTAACTTTGCCTACTTTGGATGTAAGTTAGGTGACCAAGATAAGACTTGGGCACCACATATAGCTTGCAAATCATGTGTTGAAAATTTGAAGCAATGACATAATGACAAAAGTAAAAGTATGCTGTTCAGCATCCCAATGGTTTGGCGAAAGCTGTCTAATCATTAAAATCATTGTAATGTTTGTATGATAAATGTCCATGGCTTCCAAACATTCCATCTGCTCTATGTCCAGTTCCTCATTCCGATGTTCCAATTTCATCGCCGCCTGCAAATCTTCCAAGCTATGACTCCAACCCTGCTCTAAACAGCCAGTCTGAGGATAATGGCGATGAAGAATACAGAGCTGAACAACATAGTTTGCCAAAACTCTTTTCACAAAGTGACATTGACGATTTAGTGACAACGTTGTGCACAAATGAGTATTTGATCACATTTCCTGGATTCACATTTGCAGTATTTTTCAGATAACTGAAGTGAGTATAGTGAAGAAGAGGCTGAAAGATTCCATCAGGACAGCAGTGAAATATTGCGCAGATATCAAGGACTATGGAACCGTTTTAAGGTGACAGATTATCTTTGGGGCCTTAAGTGTCATAAACCAACAACTCAACACAAAAGAAAGTTTAAGAAGAGAGTTTCCTAGCATTTCTTGACTAAGGAATACAGCATAACTAAATGACAATACATTAGTATTTTGTATACTGTACATAAACAAGATTTACAGTATCGGGCCAAATGAGCTATGTCAAGGTGTTTAAAGACGTAACGTGTGGGACAAAAACGGTTAAAGCATTATAAAAGAGAACAATAATCTATTAAAACAGCAAACAACTCGCAAGCAAACTAAATGAACAACATCACAGCTGCATTTATTATGGAAAATAGCTTATATTAAACCAAGTATCTTCTGTTTAAGTAATGCCGTGCGTCATCTAAGAAACTAAGTTTGTATGTTTTAATCCAATTCACCCACAACACTACACCGCACGATAGCATCTTCTAGTCTTATCATACCATTAAATACAGAATAAATATGGAGTTGCACTGCAACTACAAGACAGTTGATTTAGTTTTTCTGTTTTCTCTAGCATTCACGGCACAAAAATCTCAGGCGTCAGTATTTTCTATATTCTACGAAGTGTCCGAATACTTTAGAGCCTATCCTTCAAACTAGTCTGATAGTGCCATCTAGTGGTAATAATACGGTGGCATTGTACAATTATGTTTTGTTTATACATGTACCGTATTTTAAAAATCTTGTACACCTAAATTCCTTAATAAATGCGAATATAGCTTTGCTTATAAATATTAAACTTTAATTTGGATAAATAAAATACAACAAATTCTATATAAACAGCATGCAATGTATAATTTTTAATAAACATATAACTAATTTCTTGTATTGTTAAACAACATAAAATGTACAGCTAGGGTGGCAGCAGCTCAGACGAAAGGGCTGTGACGTCACGATTGGAGATCTAAGCAAAAATTCGATGGGCTGCAGAACAGGTCTTTAGTTAAACTGTATAATCTTGCAAAAACGCACATCAACAATTACGCTGAAAAGACGTACAGTTATACATAATTATTTCTTTACATTAAGACAAGAGTTGAGGCTGAAAACATGACAAAATACCAAAAACGTTAAACTTTCAGATCCACATTTAAAAACGTGTTTTGGTTTTTAATCGCAAACGAAAGTACATACACCCAGCGAGGGAAAACAGTGATGCATCAAAAAAGTACAACCCATGCTCAAAATTACGAAACTTGCAACACAATTTTAATCATCTTCACAGGTCTGTAACCTTTATTCGCATGCTGCAATCCACTGAATGCAAACACTTTCAACGTCAGCAGCCTGTGAGTGCGCAGACAGTAATACTGATACGTTGTTTGGAGCGACCTCCAAACCCGTGTGAACACAATTGGCTCCACGGCTCCATGTGACGGGCAAAAGCCAGTTAGATGCGAAGTACGTGTTTGCCGTCACTGTTTCTCAAAACCGTACTGACGCTGGCGGGGAAACTGTAGATTTACTATTACATTTTTGTTCTGACGGTTGCTATAAAAATAAGTCATCGTGGTAATATCTGGCTACAGGAAATAAATCATAATATAAGGAAATATTTACAAACATCAGAAAATAAGCATTAGTACTATGATGTCAGGAGGCTTCAAACGCCATTATGAGATCGCGCATGCGCAAATGTCGCTTCGTCCAAGTGCGCGTCAACTCAATGGAGAGGGTGTATATGGCAGTATCGGGACTGATGAGCAGCATTTATTCTTAACAGTAAGGCTTCTGCACTTTGGCAAGGTTTGAAGACGCTGAAGCTTCACGGGGGCGCTCTTTTGCAGTCGTTTGCTTCACACTTAGCGTGCGCAACGTTTTTATTTTGTTGGATTCATTATGGAAGTCCTTGTTGTTGCCCCTTTAAGCAGCATCTCTGCCACCAGCCACAGCCGCAGGAGCAGAAACAAGCGTCATGTAGGTTAGGCCTTGACAAAGGCCAACCATTGCTGTTGTGGTGGGATTTTTAAAGGCTCTTGTCCGCGACCTGTCAGTTATACTGATCGTTTTTTTCTAATCTAAAGTTAAAGACTTTGGGAAAACGTGGAGTTGATGCAACGGACGGTTTTACTAGAATACCACGAAAGGAGTAGGACAAGCACTACTGCCTTTCCTGTAATAGTAAACACGCTACCCTCTCATTGAAGTTCACTGGCTACCTAGTAGAAGGAGAAGCGCTGCAAATTACACCTATCGCACAAACACAGCCCGGGAAATTACGGAAAACCTGTGGACATTGACTTTTCTGTCATTAACAGTTACATTTTTATAGCTAAAGGGATTCGTTTTAAAACAATCGCCTTCTCTGTGGGACTAAATGGAGACTTCAGCGATCGTGTATGATCTGGACACTTCTGGGAGTCTAATGGAGGTGAGGCTCGGAGTCACGCTGCGTGAGTTTATTTGCTGTTTGCGCCTGTTGCACGTCGCGCTGCTGGTTGTTTTGCCAGCGGTAATGAGAACTTGCAGGCAGTTGCACTGAACTTCTTAGACTGTGTAATGTGGCAACATTTTGATGTTGCATGTGGAATGCCAAATACAGCAGTTACTGGCAAGTCTAGGTGTCTGTGCTTTTTTAAAATATAAACTCCTTTAAAATTTAATGTGACTCTGAAGCCGTTTGGCCCCGCTTAGTGTTCAGTCATTGGTTACAAGCTGTCAGTTCATCGCAAAGTGGTTCGCTTAATGTTTTAGCCAAATGGATGTTGTATTGGTTCAGCTCAAGACGCGTACCTCCTCATGTGCTATAGCAGGGATATTAATAAAATTCGACCTCATAGAAATCGTTTTGTTTTGATGCTGGTGTCACGCACGATTTTGTCAACTGTCTTCACAAGCAAAACAAAACGTCTCGTTTTTGAAACACTGCAGCAAATCCAAACGCTCCTGGCGTCCCCAAAGTCCGAGGATGGAGGGAAAAGAAGCCGAAAAACGCAGAAGGAGAACCGGCGAGGCGGCGGGGTCCCGAGCCACGACACGTGTGCCAGCTGCCGGGAGGGAGGAGACCTGTTTTACTGCCACCACTGTCCGGCCGCCTTCCACTTGCAATGCTGGTATTCCACACGCCGGACTTGACCAACCTCGTGGTTAAATATGATTTATGAAAGACTTTTTGATGTTTAACATTTCCCCAGAACTGAGCGCTCCGTGACAAAAACGACATATGCGGTGCATTGATGTTAATTCGCATTATTGTATTCCATTGCTTCCACAAAGAACGCACAGAAATGGGTCTGTTGAAGCTCATCGTGTTGCATGAGTGATTAAAGTATAATCAGTTGTAGGACTTGATGCCCCTGTTAGTGTGACATAGATGTCATAACTTGTGCATGCTTGGAATCGGTACAATTAGAAATATTAGACCCAAACCATGCACGCCTGTGCACTCCTGTGTGAACCAACGAAATCGTACAGCCTTTTTGTCGCCGCAGCGATTCACATATGTGCTTACGTCTACAATATGGCGACCTCATTTTAAATTTGATCTTTTTTTAAACTCAAGCGCCATTTTGCTGACATTGTTTCGAATCTTTGGGAGACTGCGAGTACTTCGAGGAGAGGAGGTGGTTAAGTCCTCTGTTGAAGGAGTCCACAATATGGGAACCCGTCCTACCGCAGACCAGTTTATGAATAGCCCGTGTTTGCAAGCATGGCTTTTCAGCTGTTCCCACAATCCCGTTATGTTCTTTGAACGCATGGACATCTTATTTTCGGATGCTGTGTGCGCATATCAGTTGTTACTGTAGCCAGCAACGTTATTTTAGGTTAGATTACTTTTTTGTGTCCGGTTTGTTTAATCGAATTGACAGTATATACTTAGTTTTTGCTGTTCAGCCCAATTAATTAACTTGTTTTGAAATTATTCGGTTACAAAAATAATAAAATAATGACACACTTTTTTCCATACATTTCACACATGTGCGATGGAAAAGAATGGCTCGGATTTGCTCCGCGCAGTTTCGCTCGTGCGCTCCTTCCTTTTGGTCCAACGTTTCCACGCATTACCTCGCCTCAACGCTAGATGGAGACAAAATTATCCGTAATGTGTCAGCGCTCAGAGTGGCCACACTCCGTCACTACTGTAACCCTGTATGACAGAAGTTGCCAACCTTTGTTTCACGACCCCATTTTGATGTTATTTCCCGACTCCAGTTGCTTAATTCTGTTGAGCTCATCACGTTAACTACAGATTTAAAAATTCTTTGCTTGTGTCTTCGGTGTTGTTAGGACCTCTTACGACTCGGTGTTTCACTCATAAGACAGTTCTGCTGGACAGTCATGTATTTTTGTGTTACATGAATGTACCATTCGGGAGTTAGTTATCAAACTGCTGTTGAACCAAATTGAAATGAATGTAACCTGGGGTTCTATGGGGTTAAAAGCAATTTAATTCCTTCCACTTGCACAGAGCATTTTAAATACATCTGTATGATGAAACACTTTAGTCTTTTAAAATGGCAACCCAGGGAAGGGAAGGCAATTGAACATCTTGCTGAGTGAGCTCTTTTAAACTACAGACCTAGAGTGTGGATCAAACGTCTTGCTGAGTGAGCCCTTTAAAAATAGTTTAACAAGGGCAGGGAGTAAATCTATTTTTACCCGTTTTCTCGTGACAGTGTTTGCTTATCAGGAAACCCGATGTGGCATCACTGTCCCAAGGTTGGGGAGCTCTGCTTCGGTGTCACCGTCTAACTGGTGTTACCCTGTGGCTGAGATAATTAAGCATTGTAACAGTTATGTGGCATTGCTTTTGTATTTATCCTGTAAACTGTGCTGGTCAGAATAATATTTTGGAACATTCAGATACTTTTTTTTTTTTTTACAGGTGAAGCTAGTTTTTCAGACTGACTATCCAACACCATTCTTGAGTCAAATGGTCCAGTTTGAATGGGTGGAGTTGGCTCCTTTTGGTTTTGCATGATGATTTACATATGTATTTGTACCTACTGTAATAGGAATGCAAAACCCACTGACCTTGTACAACATTTCCTCCCAGGGGGCATCTCTGCTGCATTTCAGTCCGGTTAAACACACCTCACCTGACACCAGGTTAAGTGGTTCACTGGATAGCAAACATAAAACAGGACCCAAAATTCAGTTTTGAAAATTGGTGGGGGAGAGGGAATTCCGTCATACTAGCTCCAAAGTTGAAAGTAATGGTGCTGGCAGTTGTTAATGTGAGAAATATATAATTTTAATAAATGTGATTTTTATATTTCTTAAATATACACATGCACATTTTATATGTGGTGATATAGCGTTCACTATTATCTACGAGTTTCACTCCTGTTAGGAATATTCCGTGTGGATATGGGGAGTTGCTATAATTTTTCCTTGATTTAAATGCTTTTCCAGATAAATTCCAAATCTAAAGTTCCTGTGGACTCTTGTTTATTTTTTGTTCTTCCTTCTACTACAACAGTAGTTACAACATTAGTAATATGAAGATTAAGATTAAATGATGGATTTTCCCACAATATGTATGCTGAATTAGCAGGAATTATTTAAAAAAGTGTAGTCCTGCAATCCCGTGCTGAAATTCAGGCCCTGCAAGGTGTTCTTGCTTTCACAGTGTCAAATTCTTGTATGCTTTGGGTGTTTTTTTTTTTGCCATTCTATGCGATTATAAATCTTTCTGTGAATTTTGTTTTATCAAGTCTTACGTTTGAGGCTGATTCCTTAGCTGGTACATATTTCGAGGTGTGAAAGGGCAGAATGTTGTCGTTCGCCTAGGTGTGACCTGTTCCACGAAGCCTTGTGCTCCTTTATACATAACTGAAATATAGTAGTTGGTAAAGAACAACTTCATAGTGAATCACTGCACTTTTTAAAGTTGGTGAGCTTTAAATTAACCTATCAACAATACAAGTAGTGTTGTATTTATGGTCAGTGTAAATGATTTAAGTACAGCAATCTTATAACAAATAAAATCATATACTGGTAAAGGTATTGGTTCACTCTGTTTGCTGTTGTAATGGCTTTGATCATGAGTTAAAATTATTAACTCCCCTCCCCGTAGTAACCCACCACTGAATGAGGATATGCTGCCCTCTGGTGAATGGATGTGTCATCGCTGTGTGGCGTGTAGAAAAGTAAGTTTATTCACGGCACTTTTATCTTGACAGTTAACTCTGTATTACAATAAAGTGTCAGTTTACCTATAGTGGATTGACTGTTAAATTTAATTTTGTGAATAACTCGTGATGGCATCTGTGTTGGGAGAGTAAGTGGGATGCTGGTGGAGGACAGGTGGGGGTCTTACTAACTTCCATTTGCTGACATATTCAGAAGCAGGAACTGAAGAAAGAGCAGGTGAATGGTCTGTTGGAGCAAGCGTCACTCAAACGGTCGCCGTCACCGGAGCTGGTTGCCGTGCGGCTGGAGGGTGCAGTGGGAGCGGGGCCGCCGGCGGCCGTGGCCCAGGTGCGCCTTGTTGAGCGGCCAGCCACACCTGCCTCCAGCACTTCCACCGACTTGGCCACACCCACGCCGTCGGAGCAGAACGATGCAGATGATGAGGACCTCCTGGATGTGGAGGATGAGACGCAGGGCCTGGGCTCCTCCAGTTCAGGCTCTGATGGGCCTGGGGAGTTCCTGAGAAAGCCCTTTGCCCTCCTGATTGCTGCTGCCATGGAGGAGAACCCCACGCAATTCCAGCTGCCCAGTGATCTGACCTGCACCACTGCTCTGCCAGGTTAGGCATACCACATACACCTTCATCTGTGTGTTCAGAGCTGCCTTTGACCTGTGCGTTTAAAATGCCAGCCGCTAATACTGTCCCCATCTTACCATCTCACTTCTCCAGTCTTCCCCCTCTTTCTGGTTACCACTTTTTGTGCCTGTCTGCTGCCTAAAGATGTGTGGGTGTGTTTATTGGGCCAATGTGTATTCGATACAGGAACCAGTCGGAGGAGGAGGAAGGAGATGCCAGTGTTGAAAAGCGTGAAGAGGCCGCATCATGATCTGGACCCCAATGGGCTGGTGTCGCTGCCAGTGAAACTGTGCTTCGCCTGCGGCAGGTATAAATATACAGCCCACCTAAGGCTACAGCTCCTTATCTCGCTGTATCCACTGAAAATATCCACACCATCACAAGTGAGTGGAGACTGAGGATAAAGGGGATGACAGGAAGCTGTACTGTGATCACAAAGCTTACTTTTGTCTTATTTGCAGCTTTCAGAGTGCTCACAGCAGCTCTAAGTGTGCTAGCCCCGCATGGCTGAGCCTGGTTGGTACCTGGATGGGAGACCGTCTGGAAAGCTATGCTGGCTGCTGTAAGAGGTGTTAGTGGGGCTAGCAGGACTATGAGTTTGCAGTTCAGTAAATGTCCGACAAGCAAAAGATTGACCTTTTGCTACAAAATTCAATAAAATTACCAGACTGGAAATGAAAGTCAGAAATGACATTTTCCGTTTTTACAATAACATAAGTTTCTTGAGGCATTTGTAAAGCTAAACCTGCGTGACTTTAGCCAAATCTTTTGGGATTAGTAACCTACCTTACATCCCCCTGTCCCTGCAGTTTTCCCATTATGATCACCTCTTGTCATTGGCCAAAACACCCTGAAATGTTCCCTCTTTTTTGTAGCTGAATGGCTTTTACTTTTAGAAGTGTTTATATTGGTGATTAAGGGCCACGTTTCTTATCTGAAATTAGATTTTTGTGAGAATATTGTTTTTTAAACACACACACACACACACAATTTAAAGTCAAATACCCATTCCATGCAGTTATCTTAATGGCTGTAAAATCACAGAGCCTTGCCCATAGCTGCTGTAGTGACTGTTTATATAGACTGTCTGCGTGCGTGTGTGTGTGTCTGTCCCACAGGAGCTGCAGGTTTGCACCGCTGATCCAGTGTGACTTTTGCCCCCTCCTGTTCCACATGGACTGCACGGACCCCCCACTGCTGGCTATGCCTACGGGCCCATGGATGTGCCCCAAACACAAGGAGCTCTTGGTGAGTGCTGCGCTACAGCCCTCCCCATTTCTTGCTCTCTCCCATGCAGTTTGACAGCTTTTGCTGCTGGTTGTGTGGAGCTCTTTGTAGTCGAGGCACACATTTTTATGATTTCAGTCCCTGTGATTGTGGTCTGCTTTTTGTGGCAGCACCAGGGCAGTGTCGCCCTACGCAATAGGTGCCAGCTGTTTGACCAGTTCCGGGACCAGGTGTCCCAGCATGCTGTAAAGCTGGACTTCCTGCAGCTGATGCATCAGTCAGACTGGCCTTACACCAAAGAGACACATCCTCCTGGGAGGAAAGCACTGAAGGTATGCAGTATATCTGTAACCCCAGTTTCCTTAATGAGTGTTTGACTTAGGAATTGGCCACTTTTGACATGAGAAGGGGTCTCTCCGTGTCGTGGCAGGTCCCCAAATTCGTGAAGTCTCAGTACGAGTGCCCGCAGACCCTGGCAGCACCCGAGGGAATCCGTAACGGCGAGCTGATACGCAACGGTGTCTCAGACCTGCCATGCCAGCGCTGTTCAGCCTCTTCCTCCTCCCCTTGCTCATCCTCCTCCCCCACCCAGCGTTATGCCACCAGCCAGGCAGAACAGAGAGCGGTGAGCCAACAGTCACACTAGCAGGAGGATGAGTACGACTGTACCCCCTGTTTATAACATGCACATTCACCTTGCCTGTCGATTTGCTCATTTAGTCACATATTTCAGTGAGCTTTAGACCTAGTAAAGTGTTGGTGTATTAGCAGTTGTGTTGAGGGTGCTGCATTAACAACGTTACTAAAACGACCATGAATGCGAATAATTTTCACTTGGTTGTAGAATGTCTTGTTACCACAGATCTCTCTGTCCATATTCCAGTGGCTTGAGGACATCATTTCACTGCATTGCAGTGTCCTTAGGCATTTTTCTACTGGGCAGAAGCAAACTGCATTATGGGACGGCGAGCCAGCCAGGAAGGGGGATATTAAATCCCGTGTTGCCTCTGAGGAAGGAGGTTTACCGTGTTCTCCTGACAGGACAGTTGTGTCAGCCTCCTGCTCTGGAGACTCCCAGGGGGAGCCCACGGAAAGGCTCTGTAAGCACAGTGGAGGGGTTTTTGACAATTTGGAGACTGGGTCATGTGACTGTACTTCAGCTGATACCAACAGGGACTGTGTCACCCGCCTCCCTGACCATGCAGCACGTTCTGGTGGTGCTAAAGTTAAACCGGAGCTTTCCGCACCTCTTAATTCTTGCACTGGCCAAATAGCCACGGCGGTTCAGACAAAGGAGTTAGGGGAGTTGGCAGGGGGACAGCCATGTCTTGTGGAGACCTGTGGAGTGTCCTCGTCTCCTGCGGGCATCCGTTCCCACTCCTCACCCAGATCCCCCCAGGACAAGGGTTTGACTGGTAAGTCTGTATTGCTTGGGCATGAGTGTCTTAGCAAAGTGGTTGAGGAAGGGTCTTCAAATGGTGCTCTGTCTCTTACAGATGGGAAGGTGACCACTATACCTGGCAATGGGTCCTCATTCCCGGGGTCACTGCCCACGTCCAAGGGGCCTCCCTGCAGCAGTGTAGAGCGTGGCACAGACGGTGGTGTTGGTAAGTGGGCTACGTCACTTACTGCGACATGTATTCTTATCCAGAATAAGTGCTGGTGCATAAATAAGAATCCCTGCATTTGGTTAATCTGTGTGCAGCTTTTATAACTTTGGTTGTAAAGAATGTGGTTGGCAGTCCTGGTGTCTTATTTCTCCAAGGTCTCTCTCAGCAGTGGATGTGTTCAGTTGGGCCATTCTCCCTGTGTACTCTGGTATTTCTCCCATGTGTACAAAGACATGGTTTATGTGAATTGGCAGTGGCTAATTTTCTTTTAGTTTTCACATGAGTGTGTGCATGGGTGCCCTGAGATGGGCTGGCGATCTCTCCAGGCTGAAACTGGCCTTGTGACCTGTGTGGTCCACTTTAGTCTTCTTCTGTTGGCTTGTAAGCAGTTAGGAATTGAATTAATGGTTCTGAAAGAGTAGGCTAAATACTTTGTCAAAGCAACAAAATCATTCAGTCCAAGTAAGTTCTTAGTGATGTACAGCCTTCCAAATAGGACTGAGAACGTGTGAATGTATGATTTTTTTTTTTTTTTCTTGAAGTGCAGGGGGAGAGCTATTCATAGCGTTTTTGTGTGTTAAACTGCTTATCATCAGATGTTGAGTTGAGTCAGTTGGACGAGCGGTTCGTTAAGATGCTGGCCTGGCAAAGGATCCAGCAGCTCTTGCAGCCCAAAGCAGCACCACCCCCGACTCTGCAAGATTCACCTAGTAGAGGTACAGACTTCCCCCATCCCCGGTCTGCCAGCCGCATGTGCCGCGCTGGATGCCGCTCACTCTGTTTGTCCTCTTCCAGAAGCTAGCACCCAGGGTCGGGTCCGCGCCGCCTTCTACCCCCTGTTGGGGAGAGGAGGGACCGTTAACATGTGCTACAGGACGCTGTATATAGGAACGGGTGAGTTGCTGATGCTGCTCCACCTCTGCTAACGTTGGCTTAACGGTCATATTATGGGCTGTGTAAGAAGATGGCAGCTTGTTTGATCACACTCCTGCCTGTGCCCAGGTGCTGATATGGACGTGTGCCTTACGAAGTACGGTCACTGTAACTACGTGTCAGGAAAACACGCGTGCATCTTTTACGATGAGGTTTGTTGACTGCACTTCTTACGCCTTTGAAAAGCTTGATTTTGCCTGATTTGTGACCCCCCCCCCCAATCCACACCGGAACTCGATTCACACAGGCGTCCGACCTCCGTTCTGCATTTCTGTCATCAGAACAGTGTGTGTGACAGCTGGATGAAGGGACAGCGTGGTAGGATAAAGTAACATTTTCTTTATAATGTACTCAAATGGTAGAAAAAAATTCAGGACAGCACAGCTGGAAAGTGGCATTTAGCTGTCCAAGAGAATGGGTAATGTTTTGTTTATTCTAGCGTATTGTGTTTTTTGTTTCAACATGTGTACTTACAGATGTCTAGCCTACATCCACGTAACCTGTTTACATTGCTAGGTACTATTAATAGCCTACTAACTGTTAACAAATAATGTTATCTACCGTTTGTCCCACTAGCTGTCACTTATTTTTAGCTGACGTAATCTATTTTGTTAAAACTGTTCAATAAAATCATCTCAGACCACATTTTAAGCATAAAAAATGCTTTGGGTCATAGGGTGACATGCGCCTCACACTTCTAGTGTGGATAGACACATTTGATAAAACAAGATTCTGTCAGCTCTGTGAGACGTGGGAGTAACACGCAAAAAACGCGGCTAAAAAAAACTTTCAATGTGGATTGGCCCGTGAGTTTGAAAATGGCAAAGAAGTTAACAAGCTGGTTTTGCGAGTATGGCTCAGGAGGTATCCTGTTTAACCCTAAGACAAATGAATAACCGGTGAAACGGTCATGAGAAATCTGGTAGTAAAGTGCTGAGTTTTCTCAGCGTTACTTAGTCTGATTACAGAAGCTGTTCTGTTAGTCAAGTTTCTCCCTTCTATATCTATGTGTCTTTGTGCCACGTGGACTCTTGGTTTCCTTTACATCTGTTCTACATGCTTCCATCACTGAAACCATTGCTCTTACACTCGGCTAACGATACGCACGTATCCACAGAACACAAAACATTATGAGCTGCTCAACTACAGTGAGCATGGGACCACGGTGGACAACGTGCTCTACTCCTGTGATTTCTCTGAGAAGACCTCACCTGGGCCCTCTGGTAGCGCGACCAGAGAACAGAGCGTCCGTGAGTGTGCGCTTACCCTAACTACACCTGCTGTACATAGGTTTACTCAGACAATGCAAGAAGCCTCACATCCCAGAATAGTCTGTGTTGTTGAGGGGAAAAATCCATTCCCTGCTTCCATATTATATTCTCAGATAAACTGAGTGTTAACCTAAAGGTAACTGCGTCATTATGTTTTTGCATTAATTTTTTTTTGGGGGGGGGAGCATCCAAAAGGAATTGAAAGACAACTTGGCTTGATGTTTTTGAACAACTGAGTAACACAGGGTTTTGTTAATAATACAGCATGTGTCCACAGTAGCACCTGAATCATTTGAAAGCGTTGTGTCCAAGACTGGTTTTGCATTTTGAAACTGTTTTATAACCTATAAAAGCGACTCATTACATCCTGACTGCAGGCCGCCGCAGGAAACGGAAGCAGATGGAGAAAGAGGAGGATGAAGTGGAGGAAGAGGAGAGAGTGACAGCGAGTGTGCCAGCCGGGGGTGTAATGAGCAGCCAGCCTGGGGGCACGGCCCGCGCTGCGTGCGCCTGCAGGGCGAGCAGCTCGAGCCTGATTGGGGGGGGCGGAGCCGGCTGGGAGGGCACGGCACTCCTCCACCACGGCAGCTGTGTTAAGCTGGGCTGCCTGCAGTTCGTCTTCAGCGTGGCCGAGTTTGCTCACGGGCTGCCTAAAGAGGAGCAGCTAGAGGAGGAGGTGCCTGCAGAGCCAGAGGAGCAAGGGGTGGACACGCGCAGGACAGAGCCGGCCGTCCGGCAGCCCCTCGCGCTCCACCAGCCTCCTGTACTGTGCTCCAACTCCGTGCCCTAACACTTGGTTATTCCTCAGCTACTCTTGTTCATCTGTAAAATAAAAATTATTAATAAACTATTGATACTTTTGCATGACATGAAGTATTTTTTTGGGGGGTTGGGGGGGTTCACTTTGTGGCAAATTGCACGTAGTTTTTTTTAAATATATACATGAAGCATTTACAATTTGCTATAAAATTTGAAACTTGATTTATCCTGAACATTTCTAAAATGAGGTTGTTAAATCTCAATTTTCTGCTAGCTACAGTAGTTTTTTTCACTAATAGGAAATTATTTAATATTTTGTATGGTTAGTACCTCTTTTTTTGCTGTTTTTGCACTACGGTTGGATATATACATATATCCGTTCATGAGAGAATACATGTACACACATGCATACCTGTGTATATATACAAAGAAGTGTATGTTTGCAAAGAGCACCTGATGCACATACAAATTTGTTTGTGCATTTCATTTTCCAGGAATTTTGTCTGTATGTGCTTAATGTTTCCAGCTAACTCCAGTCATCACAATCATTAGCATTTCAAGAAGTGTTTGTAAGACTGCGTCCTATCCCCCAACCCCCTATTTCATTTAATAGATTGTCAATAATGGCTTTTATTTTTTGATTATCTGAAGTTGTCCTGTAAATATAAAAATGCTGTCCACCTGTATGGTAAAACGATGTACATAAAGATTTTTTTAAGAACAAATTTCAGCTTTTGTCTTACTGCTTTGAGCTGAGTGGATTTCATGCCTGTCTCCTTTGGGTTTACTCTCTTTCTCACTTTTTGATTGGCCTGGCAACCCCTTAAAAACAAAAATCATGCTTGTTGCAGAAAAGTTGGGTTACCTTTGTTGATGTGAGGTAACCAAAGATGTGGTCACTGCATGTCTGCTCTGGGTTTATATTCAGTACACTTTACTAAATATGCTGGTGTCTTGTGCACAAAGCAGCACTTGAGCAATATGACGCAGATGTGAAAGTGTCATAACACGGCAGACCTCTGATCCCAACACTGCAGGTGCACATCCTTAGTCGCTTTAACTGGAAAGTAGCTATATCATGTTATCCAAGTCATAGCTTCTGCCTGAGTGCTGAAAACAGGTGGACTAAGGTTGACGGGTGTGCTCTGTTGTCAGGCGTGATAATTTTAGAGAGATATTCAAAATGTCTGAGGTCAGCCAGGACTGAAAGCTGAACACTGCAGACCCCCAATCATTCTTCCTATGAGTTTACTATTCCAAAACATTAGCTCTGGTGTGTTGAAGTGTGACGTTCACTGACATCACAAAAGCTGCAGTGTGCTGTGAAAAAGCCCCACGCTGTTTCAACTCGTGTTAACGCTTGTCATAATGTATGGCTACAAGACTGCTACAAAAAGTCATATTCAGTTATTAGTAATAGTTGATAATGACATATGCTGATGCTATAAATACGCATTTGATTAAATATGTAGTTGACTATTTAATATATCCTTAAAACTATATTTCTGTTGAGGGAATTGACCCCACACCTCCCGTCCATGCATTTCATTATTAAACAGGGGTCGTTGGTTCCTACTTTAAAGTTATTACCGCAAGAGTGTCGACACAGAATTACGTACAGTACAGCAAACTGCATATTTTAATCATTCATATTTGCCTTGAGGACCCAGTATGAACCACTGTACACAAAACTAATGCAAATTTTCAAAGCGAATAACAAACCTAACACTGTACCAGCGCTCCATCAGCATGTTCACATGTATCTTAAAAAAAAAATCAGGCGGCATGTAATCGGAACGTTTAAATTTCTTTAACAAGACATCCTTTAACATTTAATAAAATAAACACAATAATAAAAAAAAAACCCCGCCAGCTCACTGGGCGCACGAAACCACACGTTTTTCCTCCTCTGCGGTGATGCCCGTTCAGGACCGGTTCGGCCTGTACGCCGAGTACAAGTATCCATGTAGTAGGAGACTGAGAGTTACAAACCGGTAAAACTGGCAACAAGATGTCAGGAATGAAAAGGGGACCACCCTAGCAGCTTCGCCATAGCACAGTTTTAAGCGCCAGAGCAGTGATCTAGCGCTGGGCAGCAGGACCCGGACCGCCACCCGTACGCCATGCTCGCTCTGATTGCCGCAGCCGCAGCGTTGGCCGCTGTATACCTCATCCTCATTGAAATGTTTTTTAAGAAGTCCAAATGTAAAAGTACTACAACCATGACTGGAAAAACAGCGATTATCACAGGTATTTGTCGTTGTTTTCATTTGTGCGCGTATCAACGAGATTTTGACTTTTAAAGGGTTCCTTATTTGGGTTGTTTTTCAGGAGGTGCAGCCGTTCACATGCGCATTGCTCTTTCACACGTAGTTTTATGACAAAACGTGTCAATCCAGACTGAGATTAGATAATTGAGGCACATGGGTTTTATCATGTTTACTCGTTAAAACACCAGTTTACTTGAGATAAATGTTGTGAGTTGCTTCTTCGTCTGTCGAGTTGTCAGGTCGTATCTATTTCAGTATGCCTTTTAAATTTCACATCGATAACACTTTGTTGTTATTGGACTGTTATTTGTAGAGGGCTATGTTATAGTTGTTCACTCTCATAATAACCTGACTTTTGTAGCGTTTATATTTTCAGTTATTTATTAAATGTGACGCTACCGAACAAAGCCAAAATAAAACCTGTCCTGCTCTGTCCTAAGGTGGGAACACAGGTATTGGGAAGGCCACAGCTTTGGAGCTGGCGAGGAGAGGGACAAGGGTCATCCTGGCGTGTCGGAACCAGCAGAGGGCAGAAGTGGCTATCCGTGACATTGAGCGGGTGGGAAGTCGGAAGTGTTACCAACCTGCAGGCCTGGGGGGGTGTGATGATGTTACATCCATCACAACCCTCCTTTGGAAACTGTTTGTGTACCTCAGGAAACTGGCAACAGCCAGGTGGTGTACCAGCAGCTGGACCTGGGCAGCCTGCAGTCTGTGCGTTCCTTCGCCAACACTTTCCTAAAGACTGAGCCCCGTTTGGACCTGCTCATTAACAATGCAGGTGAGCTCTGCAGGTCTGACCTACCCCCTCTAGCTCCCTGAGAATTATAATCATGCCTTTTTGTGTACAGAATTAACTTAACCTGTTTCTGTTTCTACCCTCTTTCCTCTATGTATGTGTGTGCCTTGGTTCAGGCCTGGTCTCAGATGGACGTACCAAGGATGGCTTTGGCATCGAGTTTGGGGTCAACCACCTGGGCCACTTCTTGCTCACCTGCTTGCTGCTGGAACGGCTAAAGGAGGGAGGCGGGGGCCGTGTGGTTACCTTGTCCTCTATTGCCCATCGCTGGGGCCATATTGACTTTGACAGCCTGATGGCCACCAAGGACCTGGGATCTGGCCGTTACAGCTGGCAGTTCTTCAAGGCCTACTGCAACAGCAAACTGTGCAACGTGCTTTTCACAAGAGAGCTGGCCAAGAGACTCCGGGGCTCCAACGTCACCTGCTACAGCGTTCACCCAGGTCAGTCCTCCAGTCATCTGCTTTGCTTCTGTATTTGAACACTGCCAGAAGCCATTGTGGTACTATCAGCAGTGCGGCCTGACATGTCCTCTTCCCAATAATATTTTAACATCCATCTCAAGTGGTTGGGAGGAAAAAGTGCAATGACTTTGATTTAGGTTTCATAATTAATTTGCATAGTTATCTTATTTAAATGATAAATTTTTTTGAAGAGCCCTGTGGTGGGTTGGCGCCCCGCCCTGGGTGTCCCCTGCCCTGCGCCCTGTGTGCTCTGGGATGGGCTCCAGGC